>JASTWL010001037.1:0-57922 GCA_035220575.1 Temnothorax rugatulus
CCCCATATCCTCACTGTAAATCATCCGACACAGAAGCCATCATTTGATGATAGACAGGATTCCACGAAACACAATTGACTGTTCTACTATGTCTGTAAGAGTCGCTATAGGCAGTTCTCTTTTGATATGCCATACATACACTTTATTGTCTGTAATGAAATAGGAAGAAAACAATTATTAGTCATTATTAATCATATGCGTATTATTCATGCGCATCATAAATTATATTGCTTTTTTTAATGAAACTAGTGAAATACAGTGATGCAATGTATAAAAATATATTTTATTTTTATGTATGACAAACCTTCACTGCCAGAGGCAATAAATCTTGATTAACTCCTCCAAAACAGCTATGGATAGTAAAATGTCCTTGAGTAACACCTTGAAAACGTCTTACAAGGCATTTGTCTTCTAATCCCAAAGATGCACGCCTTGATTTGCCACATTAAGTAATGCGAGTCGATCTGCTTTGTTTACGCTAAATGACATAACAGGATGATCCTCTTGTAATCTGTAACAGTGTGGAATATTCCATCAAAAGTTTTGTTTAATAAGACAATCGAGATAGTATACGTTATTGGTTATTCTAAATCGTACATAGTAGTATCGCCCAAGTCGTCGAAAGTAGCTGCGAATTCTATGGTGTGTATCAGCGCTAGAACAGTTCTTCCATCGCTGCGACACCACAGACATTTTACTCTTACTCCTTCCCATGAATCAGAAACATTGCCGTCCATATCCTAAATATTTTTATCAGAATTTAATACATTGAGAAAGAATGTTTAATATATGTTTAAGATGTTCAATGAATCTTATCTAATAAAAAGATAAACCTCCCCTGTTAACTATTGGCTGTGAATGCTGTACATATCTATGCAAGACTTAAAAGCTTCAAATTTTAATTGAAGTATATCTCGTTATTGAATCTTTTGTATCGATTGAAAATTTTGGACAATATTTTATATAATTGTAAAAAATCTCTATTTTACTTGTCGAGAATTTTCAAAAAGTAGTTTTATGTACTAAAAAAGTTAACATTATAAATTGTTATTTATTATTTGTTTCTTAAGATTAACATACGCATTGATAAAATTGACCACGGAGACCTCCGGCTACAAATTTATTTGAATCGCGATGCCAGGCGCAAGCCGTCAGTGAGTCATCTGTGTTTTGTGTCAACTTTACGCGTAATTCACAATCAGGTGTATCAACGCTCCAAGCCACAATTCTGGGCAATCTTCAGGACCACAAGCGATTAGATGGCTGCTGTCGGGACTCCAAGTAATTAGCGCTACGCCATACGTATGCCCTTCGAGCGTTTTCCTATGCGTCACTTTTAGCGTTTCCTGCATTGCATTCAAAGCGTTTATTAATTACATATCTCGAAAACGAAACTATACGAGGTATCTACCACTGAACGCACTCTTTCGGAACTATTTTCAAATTAATCTGTAATTTCTTTAAGTAAAAATTTCGAAAAGGGTCATGATTTATTACGATTTTCCAATTTTCAATATTACATATATCTTCAATATCAACTAAATCTCAAATTTTTATCAAAGCAAAGTTTCAAAATTATTTGAAAAACATAACTTTATCTATTTTTCTAAAAACTTACTCTGAGAAAAACCTTTTATTTTCAGCCTTTATTTATTTGAGAGCTATATTTTAACATTTTTGCAAAAAAAAATCGTGTCAAGTTGATCAAAGAATTTATAATTTAAAAAAGCCTTTAGTGAAGGATATGATACACATTGTTAACATTGCATCACTACACTATAGTATTACGTATGTATACTCACTGGGTCTACATCCCATATAATTACAGTCATATCTTTAGAACCTGTGGCGAGCTTGAGACCATCGGGTGAGAATTTGCAATACCAAACTTCGTCGCAATGATCGTTGAGTACCTGTATGGTATGGCACGGAAACTGTTCCTTGCCACAGTTATGATCCACAAGCAGAGAACATTCTCTAAGCTTGTCTGCTTTAGAAGAAAAATTATTTCGTTATCAGCCATCGCACACAATAATATTATATAGAAGGATAATCTCAAGCACATATTTATATTCAATATGTAATAATATAAATCTATTTTTATAGAAATTTCGAGATATGTAGGGTATCCTATTTTAAAAATCTAAACATCTAATTTCGAAAAAGTGGATTTTATAAAAAGATTATAGGTACATAATGTCACATGGCAAAAATTTCACAGTTTTAGGAGGAAATATGCATTAATTTTAAAATATCAATGTCATCAATATTTTTTTTTATAGCTATGTATAATTTTTTAATATAACGTCATTTCTCTAGCCATTCTGCATATAAAAATTAAGATTAATTATCAATAAATCAACAGTTTACAAGTAAGACAATATTTACAATCTTGACATAAAATCTGAAATACTTTTAAAATATTGACTTTTTGACGACATTATTTTAATACATTTACACACAAAATAATAAAATAAATCAATTGGTGTAAAGAAAATATATAATTGCTTTTTTAAAAAAAAGTATGTAATTACATATTGCACATTGCATACTTTCTTTTAAAAACGTAATTTATTATAAATAATAATAAATAAAGTATCATAAAAATGTGTAAAATATCTAAATTAATCATCTCATATTTCTGATTTTCTTTAACTTCATTTTAATATCGCATTGAACTTATCTTGACAATTGCCTTCATAACATAGAAGAAGACTATATATTTTCATAATTTTTTATTTAATCTTGAAACGAGCGCATAAATATCTTTTTGTTTAATATTTCGTTGATGAATCCTCAATTTAAGCATTTCCAAGGAAATATTGCGATTTCATGCTTATAATGAACAAATACAAAAAATAGAGACATATGAAAGATTATTTCGAGGCATTATTTCGATAAAAATAACACAATATAATAAGATAACACACGATAAAAGTAACACGTTTTTGAGACATATGAGTAGTCAGAGAAAAAATAGAAAACCTTTAGATTTTGTTAAAATATTATGATTTTTTGATAATTGATATAAATCATTACGTTTCTTATAACAAAATAACAAAATTGTCTTTTTCGATTTTCTTCATGTCTTTTTACTTGTTACAAGAAAAGCAGTTAATAATAAATAACACAGGAACATATTTTGTGAGCGTGTATGTGTTTTCTTTGTGAGTTATATGTTCATTATATTTCTATCTTACAAAATATTAGACATATATCTTGCATATCAATTTGTACGATGTTTGTTATATTGATGTTAATTGATTTATCTTTAAGAAAGACATTTTTTACATTCTCAATTTTCTTAAACTGAGAATTATGCTGCTGTGATTAAAAACTATTTAAAATATCTAATCCCAAATTGATAATGTACTTAAATATAAATAATTGCACATTTGATTATAAATAAAATTGGATGTTTTTCTTATCCAATTTTATTTTTTGTCTTCTGTCTATGTTTCAGAATTTAGATAAAATAAGGATGTTCATAACACATCTAAAAAGGCATTTCGTAAAATATAAATATACATTATGTACATTAGAAAGTATATGCTTATATGCGGGCAACGAGTAAGTTTAAAAGAATTAGGACCAGTTGTTCCAACCTAGTTGGTAAACTAACTAATAGTTTAATCATATATATGTTTTTTTTAACTTTATTTATCCTTTACATTAGATAAAGATAGGCTGCGGTCCACTTGACGCTACAAATGCTTCGAAGCATTCTTCTTCTCTTTTCTTTCAATGAAGAAAGAAGGAGAAGAAGGACGCTCCAAAGCATTTGTAGCGTCAAGTGGACGCCATAGACATATAATTTAACTATTAGTTAGCTTATCAACAGATTGGAACAACCAGTCCCTAAAAAACGTTTTTAAAATACTAATTGATCAAAAATAGATATAATATCATAACTAGCCATATAATTTGTTACCAACTCTAAACGATATTTTTTAGAAAAGTTTTCAGTATTACAAAATTTTTTATTCAATAGTCAATCAATACATCTGAAAACTTATACAGTAGGGTAGAGCGGGGTCAAAAGTAACACGGGACGAAAGTAACAACTCAAATATCTATAGTTATAGGCATAGATGCGCATGCGTCTGTTGGTTAACGGATGAAGCTGAACAAGCTTATAGACACGTTATAGCTTGTTCAGCTTCATCCGTTAACCAACAGACGCATGTGCATCTATGCCTATAACTATAAATATTTGAGTTGTTACTTTCGCCCCGCGTTACTTTTGCCCCCGCTCTACCCTACATGAAATATCATTCTCATACAATATCTAAAATTTGAAAGCAAACTTAGGGTTCATGCACAATGAAAGAAATAAGGAACAAGGAATTAAACATAGAGAAAATTCTGTGTCTTGAAAAAAGAGAGAAGACTATGCAACTATAAATTCTCTCTATGTTTAATTCCTTGTTCCTTATTTCTCTCATTGTGCATGAGCCCTTGTTTGACAATATTGTGTAAACTTTAAGTCATGTAAAATTTTACCTAAGGTAATTTATCTCAAAGCGTTTAATAAATAACGTTTAACTAACGCTAATTAAAATGTACTCAAGCTATACGTATATTTGCGAATCTGTAGGTTATTTCGATTTTTTTCTTGTAATAGTTCACAAATTTTCAGTTTAAATATTTTATATCAAAATATTTCAAATAATATAAATGTAATATAAATGATTAGACAATATAAAAATAAACATTATAAATTACCGTTTTAATAGATAAATAAGCTGTCTTTCTTGATATTTCTTTTTGATATAGATCTCATTAAACGTGTAAATATTATATACAATAATATTTTTACTCTATTTATTTGATTCAAATAATTTACATATGAAATAAAAATGTACAACTATAACACAACATAGGTATTTGAGTCTGTGATCTAAGCAAGAAAGCCAAATTTTTATACTTTATTTAGTCTTAATCTTCTAAACTGTGCGAAATAATAAATTTTATTTAACTATAAATATTGTATAAAATGTCCTTTGAAAATTAAAGAAATCTTAAATTGCTTAGCTTATAAATTACTGGTATCTAATCTAAGTAACTAGCTAATTCATTTCATATCCATATTTAAAATGTTTTAATAATCCTTTATATTTTTAGTTTTTACTTTTATTGCAAATACTTTTTTTACATATAAGACATTTTGTTTATCTTCTTTAATAAAAACCTCAAGAAATTTCAGTGTTTTTGTAAGTTTCAAAAATAAATGTTTGATTTTATTCTTATTTAATATTTGTAATTTAAAAACTTACACAAAATTAGTGATTTTCTTGATCAATATTTCGTATAAGTATAATGTAATTAATAAATAATTATTAATTATTTTTTAATTGCTTACGTTAAGTCATAATAATCCAATTATTTGAAATTACTATTTAAAAGCACTGTATTTTTTTATTTTATGAATCTATTATTTTAATGTGCGCTTTATTTTTAAATCGTTTAAGTTATTCGTTTTATTAGAGTACTTTGAGCTTTTCTTTCACAAATAAATCTCTAGTGACAGTTTTAACAGAAATACAATCAATTATGTTTAATTATGTTTTTAATATATAACTGCTTAAGTATTAAGTAAACAATTAAAGGAAAAAATAAATATATAAGATTTCTCATAATTCAACAAAATAAATAATGATAATAACAGTTAATGATCATATTAATTATGTTATCTATTTTATATGAATTATATTTTAAAAATATTGCTTAATATAATAATAATTACTATAATCATTATTTGTCAAGAAATGTAAAAACCAAATGTAACCATGAGCGTACCTTGCTTTATATCTAAAATTCTTTTATACATAGGGGTGTGGATATGAGTGTGAGTATGAATGCAGATGCAAATGTAGGAACGCATGCGTGCATGCGTATATGCGTGTATGTGCATGTAGGTGTACGTATCCTCTTCTAAAAAGGAGATGTGAAGTTTATTGTTGTCGCTTTTCCGCGATGCCGATTGGTTCTTTTGCTGCGCTTACTTCATTTGCAGCTGTCATTGTATATTTTGACAGTTGTGTGTATCAAGGTTATAGTGTGATAGCATAATGTTAAAGCTAAATAGCGCGCCGCGAAGCGCGCGTCTGTAGTGTCTAGATCCTTTTCTAAAAAAGGCATGGATAGTTTATTGTTGCCTCTTTTCCGCGATGCCGATTGGTTCTCTCACTGCGCTTACTTCATTTGCAACTGTCATCATATATTTTGACAGTTGTGTGTAATGTTCATCATATATTTTGACAGTTGTGTGTAATGTTAAAGCTAAATAGCGCGCGCGTAGCGCGCGTCTGTAGTGTCTAGTCCACTTTTAAAAAAGGCGTGTTAACTGAGTGAATTGCGTTTGTATCGAAATTATTGTTGCCTCTTTTCCGCGATGCTGATTGGTTGTCTCGAATTTTGCATCGCGGCGTGTTTCACTTGTGTCGCTTCTGTGGTTGTCAATTTCATGTAATGAAAAAGCTAAATGGCGCGCGCGTAGCGCGCGCGTTTGTGGTGTCTAGTCCTTTTCTAAAAAAGGCATGGATAGTTTATTGTTGCCTCTTTTCCGCGATGCCGATTGGTTCTCTCACTGCGCTTACTTCATTTGCAACTGTCATCATATATTTTGACAGTTGTGTGTAATGTTCATCATATATTTTGACAGTTGTGTGTAATGTTAAAGCTAAATAGCGCGCGCGTAGCGCGCGTCTGTAGTGTCTAGTCCTTTTCTAAAAAAGGCATGGATAGTTTATTGTTGCCTCTTTTCCGTGATGCCGATTGGTTCTCTCACTGCGCTTACTTCATTTGCAACTGTCATCATATATTTTGACAGTTGTGTGTATGTTCATCATATATTTTGACAGTTGTGTGTAATGTTAAAGCTAAATAGCGCGCAGCGTAGCGCGCGTACTGAGTGTCCTAGTCAGAATAAATTAATATATTCAACTTTAAAGTTAATATATTCGAATTAATTGCAATTAAATATTTGTAATGGTATATGCTAAAGTGATTATATTTTTTATTACATTAGTCCTGAAATATTTTAATCAAAAATATAATTTGCGTAAGAATTTGGAGAAAAAAACGGGTACCCAATAGACAAAAATATAAACAGTCATCATTATCTTATCGTTGTGTACTTATTGTTAGTATCAAGATGCTATAGCATTTCAACATAAGAATGTAATTAAACTTAAGTTTTTAAACTTAAGAGGTTCTTAAGATATTATCATTATAACATTTCAAGTATACGACAAATTTGTTCATTGTTATCAATGAAAGTAGTGTGAAACATGTTATCATTCTAAAATAAAATAATGAGATTTAGAAATATAGCAAATATAAATACCATTCTTTTAGCAAAAATATGATTTTAAAAATGACTAATTCATTAGTTTCATCTTATTTAGTATTAGTATTTATCAATCTTATTATTATCAATTATTTATGGTATTATAAATAACATTAAATTCTTTGATAAATATATGTGTTGTAATCTTGTAGTGAACTTATTAAAGGTGTTTAGTATTAAAATAACATTATAACACTGTTAAAAAAATAGGAAAAAGATTTTGGAAGTAATACTATAAGAGATAGCACAGTTCAAATTGCAATGTGATCCAACAATGTACCTGCGAATGTGTTATGTGATACGTGCACAGTTGATTTTGCATTTCCACAGCTTGACAAAGTAAAGAATGAAGTCTGCGTGGCGGTAACATAATGGAGGGTGGCAGGAATCTTTGCAGTCTGTCCATAAGCGCAGCCCTGGAGGCTGGCCCTTTGCCATCCCAGCCTGCACGTGTCTGTCAACAAGTGTCCATTTGCTAGTGATCAAATTTTCAGTTGTAAGTTAGTTTCAACTATGTCTTAAGAATGAGAAAGCTTCAGTTTTTGTAGGAACTCATTAGTACAAGACACCTATAGCTCAATAAAATACCATAACTTTTTTGTAACTTCTTTGTAACTTCCGTTTGTTATTTGAAGCAAATATATAGAATACCTGTAATTCATCACGTCCACTGCACATCATGAATAAAGATACTGATGAACACGACCGGTATTATGGCCCAAGGGTGTAAGTTCATTGCGCAGTACATGTAACGCATCAAACACCATGCCTTCTTCTAAATATTCTAAATATTTTTGTTCTAACAATAAGAACTTCATCTCCTACGGATAAAAACAGGAAATTAATTGAATTGTCAATTAAGTATTTTACTTTTATTAATTTATTAATAAAAGTTTATCCCTACACCTTTCTAACTCATAGTCCAGTCACTATGTACAAAAAAACGGATTATAAAAGACATAATTCCGACCCAGGATTTTCTTTTTGGGGGGTGTTGGGGGGCTCAAGAAAAGCTTAATCTCAAGTTTTCGACCTCTGTTTCCCGTGTGCTTTTTTTACGGGAGTAAAAAATGTGAAAAAATGGTTTCCAAAAAAAAGTCAAAAAATGTAGGGTCCAAAACGCGTTTCTCGACATTTGCAGTCACATGGGGTAGACACTGGGAGACTGTATTTTCTGAGGTTTCACCGTTGTGGAACTTAGAAAAATTTTGAAAAATTTTCAAAAAAATGTCAAAAAGGGGGGTCTAAAACGCCGATCTCGACATTTGCAATCACATGGAATAGGTCCTGGGAGACCGAATTTTCAAAGGCCACCCATAATGAGTAAAAAGAAAAAAATATACTTTTTTATTTCCCTTTCTCGTTCGATGTCTCGAAAACAATCGATCATACGTAAAATGTCATACGACATAATTTGTAGAGCGTAAAAAAAGCTTTAAAATGAGCTCCGATTCGACCTTGTAACTTATTAGAAACCGAGTTATCGCGGAAAAACCATTTTTTCACATTTTTTACTTCCGTAAAAAAAGCACACGGGAAACAGAGGTCGAAAACTTGAGATTAAGCTTTTCTTGAACCCCCCAACACCCCCCAAAAGAAAAATCCTGGGTCGGAATTATGTCTTTTTTAAATGTACATAGTGACTGGACTATCATTAAATTGTCTTTTATCGTCTTTTCTTCTTGTCATTATTTTGTATTAAATATAATTCAACATCATTTGTGTACGTGTATATGACACTAATAAAAAATATTGTAACTTTGGAACAAGAATATTCTACAACAATATTTTGTATAAAGTTGACCAAATTGTATTAAAAGTTATTATTTAAAAGAATAAAAAGTTTTATATTCATGTATTGATTGTAAAATTTTTTTTTAATTTTCATGATTTAAAATACTTTTGGAAACATTATTATACAATTAAATCTTATGAGATATTATAGTTACAATACTTTTCATTAGTGTCAAATTGTTTACATTTTGCTATCGTATTGAAGCAATGTTAAATAATGTTTACAAATTTAACTGTTAATTTAAATTTGTATCATATATAATAAAAACAATAAAAGTATTTACATAAAAAATATTTAAATTTTTTTTTCTGTCATTAGTATAATTAGTAGAATATATCAATTTGACCAAACATTTTTAAAAACATTCTATTAGTACGACCATCAATTATATGAAAAAAATTTACCACTAAACTCTGGTTTGCACTATTTAAAAAAGACTTAAGTTCATTGAGGTCATGGTCTGCTTTATTCCAATCACCATACATAACATGTTGCCTAAATTTTGCTGCAGCAGGATGATCTAGACGACAGCCCGATTCTTGCATAAGCAAATCTGCTGTCCGACTAAAAATAATATTTCCTTTGTTACTTGTTGTTAATTATAAATTATAATATCTAATCTTAATATTTAATCTTACTAAGAATTTAAGTAAGGTCTTTTAAGATTCTATGTTAACAAATGTATAGGCAAGAGTATAAATATTTTATCTGCGTCAAAGTTACTAAATAATGATATATATTAATGCTTATTATTTCATATCATTAACCTTCTGGCGGGCGTGTGTGTACTTTGTACACGCGCGGCGATTCTGGACGAAATTCGTGAAAACTTTCAATTTGAGTCTCGGCTCCCCGAGCTATTCCTTCAGTGTCGAATAAGCTTTAAAATATCGTAAACTTTCACCGTATAATATTTATTTTACAATAATATCCCTTATCCTTTCTTTCCAATCTTACTCCACGCAGTACTTTGTACACGGCACGTCTCCTCCTGTTATGAAATAGGACACGTCCGCCAGAAGGTTAAAATAATTTTGAAATATAATTATAGTTTTAGTTCAACTTAAATTATTTATTTATTTATGGTTAAAATATTTCAATACTTTTTCAAAGTACCTGTCATTATAAATTAAATGTATATATATAATTGATAGATAATATAGTATGTATTTCCTGTATTTCAAAATTCTATAATCAGCTCTTTCCTACTGTACGAATATAGTTTATGTAAGGCTAATGTAATTCTCTTGACAATAAATTAATAAAAATAAAAAAATTAATTATTTGATATCTTGTTCTGGCAATAACAAAATTACTATTATATGATTAAAGGCCTCCGCACAATAAAAAATATAAGGAACAAGGAACAAATATTAGCGATTAGGATTAAAAAATCAAGAATAAAGTTGGATGCACGATGAAACAGGCAACGGAAACAGGGAATAACACAGCCAATAGATTTTATCGGAAGCCGTATATTAATGCTACACCAGCTTTATTCTTCTGATTTCTTATTTCTAATCGCTAATATCTGTTCGCATATCTGTTCCTTATTCCTTATATTTTTCATTGTGCAGAGGCCTTAAGTGTGTGCGTATGCATATACATATAAAGTGTCCCAAGTTTTTCCGTACAAACTTTATTGTTAGTTACATGTTCTATGAGCAGAAATAAGAAATAATGTTATATAAGCATAAGTTCCAAAATGCTTTATTAGAAAGTTATAGCAAAAGTACGATATAAATGTGTAAGAAACAATTTCACTTAAGTTTGCACTTCAAAGTTCGCCAATGCCATACAACCTATACATCAATATAATACATCAAAAAATGTATTACCTTAGGAATTTAAACCCAAGCGTAATTGCAAATAAATATTGGTTAAGACTGTGTGATACGGCACTCTTCTGTTAGGGAATCTTCGTTAATATTCTCTAACAGAAGTCCTTATATTCCTTGCACACAAACCGTATACAAATGATTATCCATGTATTCTTTGTTTGTGAAAACGACATTTTCACGGCATTTTGAGATAATGTTGTACTAGAGTCCCTCTAATCAGAGTCTGGCCAACTTGCAAATTCTGCGAGAAAGAAGGATATAAGAGAGAAAGAGAAAGCGATATATCAAAGGATATACATTCATATCCCTTTCTCTTTCTCTCTTATATCGATTTCTCTTACTGTTCTCTTGCTTTTATCAAGAAATGGCAAACCAATCAAAAGTTGCTGCTATATGGCCAGACTCTGATTAGGGGTACGTTCAGATTCCTCACCGAATGCTGAAAATCTATAGTACACGTAACATATGCTATAGGATTTTTAGCACTTGGGTGGAGAATCCGAACACAGCCTAGAGGGACTCTAATGTTCGACAAAGTACTGTTCATTACTAGTATTCATACAAGTTTTTATAATCGCCTTCAATCATTTCAAACAGTAAGTGCAACTAAAAGAAGTGGATAAGACCATCATTATTTCTTCAATACAAAATTCTAACTTTTACGACAACTTTCTAATAAAGTATTTTGATGATCTATGTTTATATAACTTTTTTTTCTTATCTCTGTTCATAGAACACACTAAAGTTTGTAAGGAAAACCTGAGATATTCTGTACATATATTTATATATGTGTATACATGTACATACATTCTAATCTTGATATATCATAAAAAGGTAAATATATTTGTATTAAATATGACAGCCAACTACTTTCTTACTTTTTAAAACTAAAATCTTTCAATTAATGGATTAACGTACTAAGAATTAATTAAACCACCAATGTTACATACTCTAATCCAACTGTCTTTAAATGTTGCCCAATAAGTCTCACAATGTCTTGATTAGTTTTGTCCATTATTTTTGGTGGTCCCAAACTCTGATTCATATCTCCATTCACACCATTAATGTCACTATCTGATTCTGGTAACAGATTGCCATTGGCATGAGGCCCACCAGAATCTGCCTTAGCTCCATTCTGCTGCAGTCCAGAAGATACACCACCGTTTGAGGCCTGCTGTTGCATTATGCTGTCGTGCATACTGGAATGTTATCCGTAATGGCAATACTAATGATATCACCACATTAACTCAAGGGCATACTAACTGGTACTATTTCAATAGAAACTATATTCTAATAATCTTGAAGAGTTTAAAATCCACCGTAAATTTCACGTCAGTTTAAAATAAAAGAGATAACATAACTTATTAATAATAACTTATAATAATTTGTATAAAGAGACTGAATCCCTGTAAAGAATATGAGCACATAAAAAAATGGACACAGAGAGACATATGAGAAAAGAAAGACGAACGTGTGAAAATGTCTCGAGATTCTGGAATCACGAACATATATGGGATAGAACTCCGCCGACGCGATCACGTTGGAAAGTGTTCGAAAATATTGTACATTACCGATAATTATCCATGTCCGGACTGGCGGAGTGGTGCTCGTCCGCTGGTCGTAGGGTAGCCGGTACAGAACTACGGGACCGTTTGCGCGGTGGCGGAGCGAGTCCACCGTCGTCCGACTCGCTGCTCGAGGCCAGGCTTATGCGCGTACCGCCCCGTTTTTCACACTATTATTGTCCCCCGGGGATAACCGTTGGCGAATAGTGGCACGGACCTGGGGCTGGGGCCGGGGTAGCACGCGCGCAGCCACGATTGCTGTTAAGAACGAAAAAAAGAGCCTGGCCTAGCTTTCCTCCCTTTTTTTCTCTCCTCTCACCACTTGTCGCGTCGGATCTTAAAAACGTTCGCGCTTCCTCGCTATGTCCTTTGGTGCGGGCCAGCCACCGTCGCTATCTCCGCCGTTTCTACCAGTCTCCGAAGGACTCGATGGTAATGTCGAGGGAAATTGGGATCTGTCTGCTAAAACCGATATGAATCCAGGGAACAATGACTGCAACACAGCTGATACTTGTTTGGATCCGTCGTTTACGTCACGTCTCACGTCGTGCTCTTCTTTGCGGATAGATTAGCGATCGTTGCGCCTACTACATCCGCTCGTTACGTACTTGGGCTATCAGTCGTTCCACTGACTTCGTCTTTTTCAGGTTTCTTTGTCCACGGCAAAGCCCATAGACATAAGCAAGAATAGACTGCGCGTTCAGCTGAAAAGTAGAGTTTCTCTGCGTTCGAAAACTTCGTTATGTCCTTGTTCAACTTTCAGTAAATAACAAAGATAGAATAACGCGGTGTGCACCCAAGTAAAATTTTCGAATGCAGCTCGAAGGCCCGGTCAATCAGTCGTATGTCGAAGTCGGATGTCGCAACGTAGCCGATGGTCCAATGAGGAAAATTTGTTTCCGAAAAAGAAATTCTCTCATTGGACCATCGGTTACGTTGCGACATTCGACTCTGACATACGACTGATTGTAGACCGGGCCTAAGGCCCGGTCTACAATCAGTCGTATGTTGGAGTCTATGGCCGGTATTCATAGTCGATTCTTATTTTAAGACCGTCTTAAGTGATGTCTTAAGATGCTAATACGGCCTTCTGATTGGCTGATGACGCCTTAAGATTGTACTTAACCCGTTGTGGTCACCAGGGGTCCATAGGACCCCAATCAATTTTCAAATACCCAGGTAACATTTAATGTCTAAAAGACATCATAAAGGCATCTTTAAGATTTCTGGCATCTTAAAGACATCTTTATGATGTCTTTTTGACATGTGTGTTACCTGGGTAGCTGCATGCTGTTTAAAAACTGACAGTTTAAGTGGCCCGCAAAAAATTCTAGAATTAAGTTTAAACATTGTAGAATATATTCTTATTATAAAAAATTTAACTTTTGAGTGGCATAATGTTCAAAAAAATGCTTTAAAAAATGTTCAAAAAAAAGGTGTGACCACAACGGGTTAAGACGATCTTGGATATAAGAGCCGACTATGACTACGTTTACACGGCAGCTTATAAGCCGAAGTTATAACTGCCGTATACTATCCGATCCAAAACGTTTCTTCTTTTGATCATAATAATCATTTAAATAAGAGCTTCTTTTGATTTTAAACTACACTTTCTAGTATGTATATATCAAAAGAGATTAATTTAAATGTTTAGAGTATGAAAGAGGCTCATATTTAAGTAATCATGTTGATAAAAAGAAGAAAAGTTTTGGATCGGATAGTATACGGCAGTTATAACTTCGGCTTATAAGCCGCCGTGTAAATCAGTCGTATGTTGGAGTCATTCTATTCGTGTTCGTTCGCGAGTTCGGACGTGTTTCGCGTGAAGACACGGACGACACGTTCAAACGTGTTCGGACGTGTTCCACCCAAACGAAAAACTTTTTTGAAGTACTGCGACTGATACTGTCTGCATAGCAATTGCCAATTAGACCTCGCCACTCAACCAGACTTAGTAATCACGAACAGTGGAAAAAGCTGGCCGTATTGACCTCGTGTAGAGGCAGGAGCCAAAAAACATAAGAAGAAGAAGAAGAAGTATGTTGGAGTCGGATGTCGGAACGTAGCCGATGGTCCAATGAGGAAAATTCGTTTCCGAAAAAGAAATTCTCTCATTAGACCATCGGCTACGTTGCGACCAGTTGCGACATCCGACTCCGACATACGACTGATTGTAGACTGGGCCTAATGCGGGGTCTACAATGTTTCCAGTTAACGACACAAGTTGACACAAGCGTCACTCGGTCTCTTTTCAACATCCTAGGCCGGTATTCATAATCAGATCTTATTTCAAGACCGTCTTAAGTAATATCTTAAGATGCTAATACGGCTCTGTGGCCCGTATTCATAGTCGGATCTTATTTCAAGACTGTCTTAAGTAATGTCTTAAGTTGCTAATACGGTCATTTCATTGGCTGAACGGAGTCTTAAGACGGCCTTTGACCAAACTTAAGACGATCTTAAATATAAGATCAGACTATGAATACGGACCTGTGATTGGTTAATGACATCTTAAGATTGTACTTAAGATGGTCTTAAATATAAGGACCGACTATGAATACCGCCCCTAGGGCCGATATCACAGTCTCCGATTAACGTGATTCTCCGATTAAACTCACTCTTCGTCTCTTTCTAGAAGGAGTTAGAAGAAGCAGTTAGAAAGAGACGCAGAGTGAGTTTAATCGGAGGATCACGTTAATCGAAGACTGTGGCCGGTATTCATAGTCGGTTCTTATTTCAAGATCGTCTTAAGTAATGTCTTATGCTGGGTCTACAATGCGAGTCGCAAAGTCGTGAATCGCAAGAATTGACCAATCACAGTCGATTATTCTCCTCAAATTCGACTGTGATTGGTCAATTTTTGCGACTCACGACTTTGTGACTCGCATTGTAGACCCAGCATTAAGATGCTAATACGGCTCTGTGATTGGTTCATAACATCTTAAGATCGTACTTAAGACGATATTAAATATAAGATCCGACTATGAATACCGGCCTGTGATATCGGCTCAGTGAGTAACAAAGGTCCGTATTCATAGTCGGATCTTATATTTAAGATCGTCTTAAGTCTGGTCAAAGGCCGTCTTAAGACTCCGTTCAGCCAATGAAATGACCGTATTAGCAACTTAAGACATTACTTAAGACAGTCTTGAATAAGATCCGACTATGAATACGGGCCAAAGATAGAATGACGCTTGTGTCGTTAACTGGAAAGCACCTAAGGCCCGGTCTACAATCAGTCGTATGTCGGAGTCGGATGTCGCAACGTAGCCGATGGTCCAATGAGGAAAATTCGTTTCCGAAAAAGAAATTCTCTCATTGGACCATCGGCTACGTTGCGACATTCGACTCTGACATACGACTGATTGTAGACCGGGCCTAAAGGTTATTCTACATAGAAGTCGTAGTCGTGAGTTGTAAGAAATTGACCAATCACATTCGTAGTTGAGGAGAATATTCAATCTGTGATTGGTCAATTTCTTACAACTCACGACTACGACTTCTATGTAGAATAACCTTAATGCGAGTCGCTAAGTCGTGAGTCGCAAGAATTGACCATTCACAATCGAATTTGAGGAGAATAATCGACTGTGATTGGTCAATTCTTGCGACTCACGTCTGAAAGAGTTTGCGACTAGGGATGCGCGATGTTGACCGATTAATCGAAACGTCCGATTTTTTTATCGATTTTATCGGTTATTATTGCCCGATGTTTTTGCAATCCGATATATCGATATTCGGTTTTTTTTTGTGAATATCGATTTTTCACATATTATTCTTTTGATAAGCTAAGTTCGTTTTTGCTATTAGTGCAAATAGTGTAATTGTTGGTTCGATCTAGAACTAAGAGCCAATCACGTTCGATTGCTACTGTCTGCGAAGCTGAAGCCAATCGAAGGCATCGAAGCTCGTCGAAGCGGCTAGTTATTTACTATTATTTGATACGCGTAATGGCTCCAGCACACCAGGGACCGTATTCTCGAGCCTGCCCTAATGATTTTCGTATGCGACTTTGGCCCGGTTTCACCAACGTGATTTAATCTAATCGGTCGATTAAACTCACTCTTTGTCTCTTTCTAAAGGGACAGTTAGAAAGAGATGAAGAGTGAATTTAATCGACCGATTAGATTAAATCACGTTGGTGAAACCGGGCCTTTCTATTTGAAAAGCATTGAATTTCGCATGCGAGTTTCATGAAAACGATTCGAGAATAGGGCCCCAGCGCGATTCGCGACGCGCAAGCGCAATGCGCGACGCGACGAGCGATATCCAATGAGCGTACAGTTTTTCCGGAAAAACAGTACGCTCATTGGATATCGCGCGTCGCGAATCGCGCTGGTGTGCTAGAGCCATAAACATGATACTGCGACCAGTGCGACCTGCGATCTGCGACACGCGAGAAATTTGAAATTTGAAGAAGCCACCCAGCAGTCTGCCGACCTTCTCTAGCTCTAGACGGAAGACTCTCGAAGTCTCGAGAAGGAGAAGCTGGAGAAGCAGAGCAAGCAGGACGTTGCTGCGTTGACGACGGAGAACGAGGAACCGACACCGCCGATTGATTGACGTCGAAGTGGTACCTCATTGCCCACGGCTAGATTCGCTTATCTTGCACTCGGGCGAGAACTTGAAAGATCAGAACCAGAATTCCATCAAATTCGAGGAGGAGGACAAGGATCTGTTTTGCGTCGGTCGAGCGTTAGGCACGCAGGATCCGTATGGACAACGCGTGCTGCAAATCGCGTCGATCCTACGAAACCTCAGCTTCACGCCGGAGAACCGGGAGAACGCGACGATATTAGGCAGAAACCGGTGTTTCCAAAAATGTGTTAAATCGTAAACTATCACATTTATATGCTTCATTTTTTCTACTTACTACACATCACAGACGCTGTAACTAGAAAAAATGAGGCATAAATGTGATAGTTTACGATTTAACACATTTTTTTTGAAACTTCGAACCTTCGATGCTTTGTTCCTTCGAAGATTCCTTCGTTCTTTCGAAAACCTTCGAAGCTTCGATCCTTCGAAACTTCGTTCCTTTAAAGCTTCGAAGCTTTGAAAAAGTAACAGTCCTAATTTTTAATACATAATAAAAAAATATATTAAAATTTGTTTCAGAAGAGCAAGTTACCCCGAATCGACGAAGCCTTTGAGAGGGCAAATTCTTTCGCAGGTTTGTAACAAATTTCAAACAATTAATAAGTAAGTTAGTCAAATGGTCGAATGCTCGTTTATCATTTTCAGAAGGAGGAGCACGGTCTGACAAAATTACTGCAGCACTAATGTTTATGATCGCCAAAGACAAAGAACCACTATCCATAGTTAATAAAGAAGGTTTCAAGGTTTTGATGAAAATAGTAGCTCCACTTTATCGTATACCTGATCGAAAGACTCTAACTAAATTAATGGATAATCGCTATGTTGAAGCAAAAGAATGTTATAAATCCACTCTTGAAAAAGCTTTGTCCTATACTTTAACATGTGATAATTGGACAGACTGCACTTTCCAAAGCTATCTGGGTGTCACCATTCATTACCTGTCTGAAGATCTTGTAATGAAAAATGGATGTTTGGGAGTCTTTCCGCTGCATACAAATCATACAGCAGAGTACCTCACGGAGTGTCTCAATTCTGTCATTGATGATTTTAAATTAGATCGAAAAAAATTTATGGCAATCACCAGTGATGGAGCAGCAAATATTAAAGCTGCTGTACATAATGTTGTGGGCCCTGAAAGACATATCTGGTGTTTTGCTCATTTTTTGTCTCACCTTGTACCTCAAGTATTAAAGGATATGCCAGAGATCAACGATATTATTGCTACAGTAAAGAAAATTGTCGTGCTTATCAGAAGAAGTGTTGTGGCTACAGATGAGTTAAAACGGTTACAAATATTTGATGGGAAGACAGAGGGAACTGTCTTGAAATTTATTCTCGATGTTCCGACTCGCTGGAATTCCACTCTTTACATGTTAGACAGATTTCTCGCTCTGGAGCAGTACGTTCATGCAGTTACTTTGAAATGCAAAAGATCAGACATTCCAGATATGCTAACTCATAGCCAAATTAAAGTCCTACAGGAAGTCGTGTCTCTCATGAAACCAATTGAATATGTCATTAAGGAAATCAGCGGCAGCAAATATCCTACTTGCAGTACTATTATACCAATCATTCACTGTATGACACTATCAATTGAACAAGTTAAACCTTCAACAAACAACGGAAGTCTTTTTCAGACAAAGCTCCTTGCATCGATTCTACATAAATTTAAAGATGTTGAAAATAATATGATTCTTGCGGTTCCTACAATACTTGATCCACGATTCAAACGAATCCATTTTCAGAATGCCCGTGCAGCAGCTGCTGCTGTGGAACGAATCAATAAAGAAATGAAATCGATTGGTGTGAAAAAAATTGAAGAAAAAAGATCTGCAGTTCAACGAGATTCTATGGAAACTCATAATCTTTGGAAGGTTCATGACGATTTGGTGGCAAAGTGTACTGATGAGAGTACGGACGATGAACATCTTACCCATGAATTAAGACAATATTTAAAGCAATCGGTAATTGCTCGACATCGCGATCCATTTCAACATTGGAAATCCTTAAAGCATTCGTTTCCAACGCTGTACGAACTGGCAATTCGACACATCAGTATTATTAGTACCTCGGTACCATCAGAAAGGAAATTTTCCGAGGCTGGTGACATCAAGAGCAATGAGAGAAATCGATTAACGGGTGAGCACTTGAATCGACTCTTATTTCTGGGATCTCTTTCAAAAGAAGAATGGAAATTGGGATGAAGAATTTTCCTGCATCTAGACTCTCATTATTCATTATTCCCAATTTTTTCATTTTACTTGTTACCTTGACTTATATATATTCTTAGATTCTTATTATTCTCGGTTTATTTTTATACAATGTGCAATGTGTGTAATGTTTATTTTTGCAATGTGTGCAATGTTTATGTTTATTTTTATACAATGTGCAATGTGTGCAATGTTTATTTTTATACTATAATGTGAACATCACATTTGCATTTCAGACATTTGTTGGTTTTTTTTAACAAAAACACTGTACTATGTATTTATTCATTAGAAAGAAATACATACTGGCATAATTCTTCTTTTCCTTTATTCTACTTTTTATATTGGTGACCTTGAATCTGCTGTTTGATTTTTTTATTTCAAATTGTTGATTTTCTAAATGAGTACGAGTCAAGTATGAATTTTATCATGGACACACTTACTTTGTCATGGACCTTAATTATACATATTCCCTTCTATATATCATCGGAAATAATCAATTGTTTTTCTTTCCAGGAGTGTCCAGGACCACTTTCATTTACAAACGGCAGTCTCAAATCTACTAATTCAAATTATCTGAAGAAATATATGGTAAGATTGGTAAGGAAATGATAGAACGATAGACAAATAACAAAAAAAATTTCTAAAATATTTAAAATTGTTTAGCGATGAAAATAAAATGAACTTTATATCAAAAAGTTGATTTCTTTTCAAATACCATTTTATGTAGGTGTTAAATTAATACAGTGTTAAATTAACACTGTTAATATTAAAAAATTATAAAAATAATTTAGTTCTCTTTTTTAGTTTTTGATTGCCGTTTGTAAATATTTAAAAAAATATATATATATATAATATAATCGATATATCGATTCTTCGATTTTTTTACAACAATCGATATTTTATCGATATATCGATTTTTCGATTTTTTTTTGCAACAATCGATTATTTAGTATCGATTTTTTTCGTTTTTATCGATTCTTTCGATATCGATTTTTTCTACAAAATCGCGCATCCCTATTTGCGACTCCCATTGTAGACCCTGCATAAGGCTGACAAAAAAGGCAAAAAAGGGTTTCGACTTTTTCCAATTCCAACAAATGTGGCGCGACGAAAAAAGTGGCTTTAAAATCTTTGCCGTGAACAATGGATATCAACCAAGTCAGATTGTGTCTGTGAAGTACGTCCAACGCTGTAAAATCAAATCTGTCGCATATATTCACTGTTCACGGCAAAGATTTTAAAGCCACTTTTTTCGTCGCGCCACATTTGTTGGAATTGGAAAAAGTCGAAACCCTTTTTCGCTCCTATTACTGCAATTAATTGCAACGCAGCCAGTCATTTTGGAAGCAGAAAATACGAGACCGAAATGCGTATTGACGTTTACGAAAAGGTTCCTTGAAAGGTTATGTTTTCACATATGATTGGAAGAAAAATGGCGGACGAGAATACTCACATTTATAGAGCCTTATGCTGGGTCTACAATGCGAGTCGCAAAGTCGTGAGTCGCAAGAATTAACCAATCACAGTCGAATTTGAGGAGAATAATCGACTGTGGTCCGTATTCATAGTCGGATCTTATATTTAAGATCGTCTTAAGTCTGGTCAAAGGCCGTCTTAAGACTCCGTTCAGCCAATGAAATGACCGTATTAGCAACTTAAGACATTACTTAAGACAGCCTTGAAATAAGATCCGACTATGAATACTGGCCTGTGATTGGTCAATTCTTGCGACTCACGACTATGCGACTCGCATTGTAGACCCAGCATTAGTAAAACTCAAGCAGTAAGCACAGTAAGCAAATCAGCCAATCACAGTCAAGAACTTAAAGCACGGCCCTAAGCGGTAGCGAATCCATACCGTTGATTTCTTACTGCTTAAGTTTTACTGCTTAAGTTTTTCTATGTGCCAAGGCCCTTACTGCTTAAGTTTTTCTATGTGCCAAGGCCGGATGAAGGCCTTGGCACATAGAAAAACTTAAGCAGTAAAACTCAAGCAGTAAGCAAATCAGCCAATCACAGTCAAGAACTTAAGGCACGGCCCTAAGCGGTAGCGAATCCATACCGTTGATTTCTTACTGCTTAAGTTTTACTGCTTAAGTTTTTCTATGTGCCAAGGCCCTGACGCGCTGACGGGAGCAGCCATATTGGTTTTCTTGCAAAACGGGTCGCGCGCTGATTGGCTCAAAAACTGAACGAGTGCGCAGCGTCGGGAATGCTTCACCTGTCTACTTACACCATGGTGCAGATCACTGCATGACAAGTGATTTTGGTTAGTCGGCGAAAGTCGTGCGTTTTTGCAAGTAATATTGTTTGTTATCTTTACTCTTCCAGTTGAAAGAATTGCTAATAAAAATGGTAAGTATTTAGTTAATTATTGATATATTATACTTCGAGCTTTCTGTTTATTTAATGATTATTACAAAGAGAGTTTATAAATCATGTCAAAGTCGCCATTTTTATGGTTATGTATATTTGTATATAGCAATATGAAAGTATACATAATTACGTGGCGAAATAGTAATGATTAAAGGTATATGAGAAAAAATAAATATATTGCCTTAAAAGATGAAAAATTTGTGTATAAGTGCTTAGTTTATTGCTTAAATTGAATAATTAAATATTAACATGTATCGCGCTGTTTGTGCGCAAATGCCTATTTAAGATACTACCGATAGTATACGGCTATACGGTATGATAACTATTCTGTACATGTTAATTGTATATATAATGTATCAATCAATGATATGAAATATTTTATGATAACATATCTGCTTATACCCAAAATATCGAAATAGTCTGAATGGAAATAATTCAGCATGGACAATTGATGGTACAACATTGGTAGCAAACTGACATTGGGAGCTTTCCAGCAAACGACACAAGTCGACACAAGCATCGTTCTATCTATCCTTTTTAGTAATGAGTAACAAAGATAAAACGATACTTGTGTCGCTTGCTGGAAAGCTCCCATTGTCATCATTGAGACGTTAAAATAACGTTTTTAACATTTTAACGTTAAAATGACGACAAACGTCAACTTGCTACCTGGGAAGTGACATGGAATGTGTTAAATATACAGCTATTATATCATTGGGATAGACACAGTTTTTGACCTGACTTTTATGTCGATGTCCATTTCTTCTTAACTTATATCTTGAAAATGAATTGCTGGATGTATGTAACTAACAAGTAACACTACCCAGGTGTCACGCCGATTTTTTTGAAACTGCGCACACTTGTAGAACTTCGAAAAATATTTGTGTCGTGTTTTTTTATTTTTACCCATAAAGCGTTTTAAGAGTCGAGTTTTAAGGTAGAAACTGCCCTCAAAATATTGACCTTCTCAATCCTATGTATAACAACTTTTTAGGCCATGCACGGTGCTGGTCGATTTTTTGTGAAAAAAATGTCCAGAAAACCCTGAAAACTCCTAGAGATAATATTCTGATGCAAAAACTATTCGATAACGTACATTGAGAAGGTCAATATTTCGAGGGTAGCTTCTACTCTTAAAATGCTTTATGAACAAAAAAAAATGACAATAAAACATAATAAATATTTTGCAAAGTTCTACATGTGTGTACAGTTTCAGAAAAATCAGTATGTGACACTTGGGTAGTGTTACTTGTAAGACGTGACACTTTGTACAATGTTCATAGTTGGATTTTGTACTTAAGATTGCTTTAAATCTGATTATTGACAGTCTTAAGATTCCATCCAGCCAATAAAATAGCTATACTGTGTCTTAAGGTCGTACTTAAGATGATCTTGAATATAAAATTAGACCACATGAGACTATTGGCCTCCGTTTTGAGAACGACAGTACCATGAAGGCTGCGGTCCACTTGACGCTACAAATGCTTCGAAGCATTCCTCTTCTCTTTTCTTTCAATGAAGAAAGAAGGAGAAGAAGAACGCTTCAAAGCATTTGTAGCGTCAAATGGACCGCAGCTGAAATCATACCTTAATGTCAAGATGCAAACAAGGAGAGGGTAATAGGCATTAACACAAAAATCAGACCGGAAGTTACATCTTACTGGTCACTGACTTGTATAATTATAAATAAAATGGAAATAAGATATTCTTGGTCAAAAACAGGACACAAATACTTATGTTAATTGAATAGAAATATGTATATGATTCCTATTAATTTGATGATTGCATGTATTTTTTAGTTCCGCAATCAGTATGATAGCGATGTGACAGTATGGAGTCCGCAAGGACGACTACATCAAGTGGAATATGCTATGGAAGCTGTGAAACTGGGATCAGCTACCGTAGGTCTTAAGAGCAAAACACACGCCGTTCTCATTGCGTTGAAGAGAGCATCATCAGAGCTATCAGCTCATCAGAAGAAAATTATACCGATAGACAAACACATGGGAATTAGCATTTCAGGTTTAACAGCTGATGCAAGAATATTGAGGTATACTGTTTGTTCGTTTTTATCATTCCATAATATCTGTTTCTATTATTTATAAAAGAATATAGCAGAAAATCTATTCTTGATTATCTCTTACCTCTTTCACTTGGCCACCACTACATTGTCATTATATTAGATGTAAATGGAATCTAAGTCCGTTACGTTTTACCCAATTTATTGATTTCTTCTATTCAAGTTATTTGAAACTGATAAGAAATATTGATGGTATTAAGAATTGAAATATTTAAGTGCAAGTTTTTTTTAAATACATTTATAATTGTTTTAAATTTTATTTATATTTATCTGCTGCTGTATATTGTAGTAATTACTAGCAAAAAGGTTAACTTTAGAATAACAAATTATTATGTTTATATTTGCAGCCGTTATATGCGAACCGAATGTCTGAATTACAAGTATGCTCACGATGATACATTACCTGTAGGTCGTTTAATTACATCTCTGGGAAATAAGATGCAAACGTGTACACAAAGATATGATCGACGTCCATATGGCGTTGGCTTACTCGTGGCTGGATATGATGTGAGAATTTTTTGAAAATTAGCGTATAATTCATTATATGTCAAATATGTCTCTCTAACAATGATCATCCCTGATAGGATCAAGGGCCCCACATATATCAGACTTGTCCGTCAGCGAATTATTTCGACTGTAAAGCGATGGCCATAGGATCACGGTCCCAAAGCGCAAGGACATACTTAGAGAAACACTTAAGTGAATTTTTATCATGCGATCTTGATGAGTTAGTCAAGCATGGCCTTAGAGCGTTACGTGATACTTTACCTAATGAAGTCGATTTATCAGTGAAGGTAAGTAGATTTGACCAACTGTACTCTCATTTCATGTTCCTTGCACTTATAAATTGAAGGCATAGGATGAAAGTCGGGATCAAATCCTGGATTCGTCGACTGCAAGTCAATCGTGATCACACGGAGTCACGTATCATTTCATATAATCTAGCTCATGTACACATATATGGGGTGTCTCAGGAGGAAAGGTTTAATATTTTGAGAGGTGATGGTATCGACCATTTCGATGATGATATCGATCCATCATGAATGAGTGTCCTATTCTAAATAACTTTCGAGATAGAGCTATTTGAGTGTATAGTTGTAAAAAAACTGATAAGAGAGATGCTATATACTGTTTCTAATTTATTATTCAAGTGACACATTTTTTTACACCTTACAATAAATTTTCTAAAATTCTTATCGTTAACATCAATGCATTTATCAACGTTCGTGAGAACATGGCGTGTTGCTTGTCTGAGTGCATCGTGACGTTCCTTTATGCAATAGTATCCATTATTTGACCGAGCAGTTCGTTTCGTGTATCCATTCTTCTGTAAAAATGTGTCACTTGAACAATAAATTAGAAATAGTACGTAGTATGTATCTCTTTCTTATCAGTAATTTTGTAACTGTATATTCAAATAGCTCTATCTCGGAAACTGTTCGGAATAGGAATAGGGACCTTGTTCATATGAACACTTGTTTAAAATGACCGATATCATCACCTTCCAAAATATTAACTTTTCCTTCTAGGACACACGCTCTGTACATATGTACATACATGTATGTATAATCTTCATGATGTTACTAAATGTGCAGCAAATGATACAATACTTATAATAAGAATCTTGATACATAATTTTAAGAATTAATCTTGATTTGAAAAAGATACTAAATCTCGCTTATATATTTCAGAATGTATCAATTGGGATAGTAGGAAAAGGTTACGATTTCACTATTCTCGACGAAACTACAACGGCTGCTTATTTGTCCCAAATTGAAGGGGACGATAAACGTGGCAGGCCTACTGAGCCAGCTGTGCAAGACGACGCCAGACCTCCGCAAGATCCGCCAGCCGACGAAGGTCCTCAAGATCCTCAAGTTGCTATTGCCATGGACACGGATTAAAATAGTAGTAATATAAATTTTATTTGCATTCAATTTATATATAACGTAAAGCTGTGCATTTTACGATTAAATATCTCAATTTTGTAACAACAGTAAACCTATAGATGACGAAATATTTATTATCAATCCATTAATAGTAATATGTTATTGTTCAGATCATTCTATCACTAAATTGCGATGATTTTCTTTTCGCAATGTCTGTAAATTTATTGTTTATATTGATTTCCTATTATATCTTGGCTAAACATTCATCTACATTGCTTCCATTCACGATGTAGTGTGACTATCAATCTGTTGTTTCTTCCGTTGTTTTAGTATATTTGCCAAGAAATATTCCCCGGCCTTATATGATGACCGGACTAATGGACCGCTGGCGGTATACAGGAAGCCTAGTTGATTTCCCAAATTTTCCCATGCTTTAAATTTCTGGGGTGTTACATATTCGACGACTTTTAAGTGTCTTTTGGTAGGTTGCATGTACTGCCCTAATGTTACAGCATCCACACCAGCGTCTTTTAGATCCTGCAGAGTCTGTTCGACTTCCTGGTTGGTTTCGCCCAGTCCCAGCATTATCGACGATTTCGTGATTAAATTGGGATTGAACTTCTTAGCTGCTTTCAATACGGCCAGCGACTGTCTATATATAGTAAACGACTAATTAATTCGAATTAACAATCGTAAATATTTATTAATATATGTCGAACTATAAAGATACATTAAGCGTACCTATATCGAGCGCGCATATCGCGAACAAAGGGGGTTAAACGTTCTACGGTTTCGATGTTATGCGCGAACACGTCCAGATTACAATTCACAATCGTAGCGACACAATCTTCATCGCCTCTGAAATCTGGCACTAGACATTCCACTAGGATACTGCTCCTATCATAAAACATAAGTATTTCTAACGCGATATGATTTGAGCACTAGTTACTTTATTTCTCATTTGTTCTACTAAATAAGAGTAAAAAAAAAAAAAAATAGTTGCACAAATAAGATACCTCTTTTTTATTTCCTCGACAGTAGATGCGATATGGCTAGCTCCACCATCCTTTAAATCTGAAATAATAAATAATGCGCTGAATTTTGGATCTGTAATAGTGTAATTTAATTGTACACGTGTGTGTGTGTGTGTGTGTGTGTGTGTTATTGATTTATATGACTAACCGTCACGATCCACGGATGTTAGAACGACATAATCCAAACCCCAGTCCACTATCGCGCTAGCGGTATTGATTGGCTCTTCTGCATCCAACGGCGGTGGTTTACGTGCAGTTTTGACAGAGCAGAAACGACAGCCGCGAGTGCACGTATCTCCCATCAACTGAAGAATTGACTCATTGTTATCTCAACACATCTTCAATGGTTTATTTATTTCCTACAACTTTAACTTTCTATTTGACTATTTTAACACCATAATAGATAGATAAGCGAATCTGCATACCATTTGTATAGCTAAATGGTAACTTTCGATTTTTGTGAGACATTTTCACATAACAAAATGCTAGATGCAAAAATAAAACGTTTATTAGAATAAAAAATAATATGAAAGATATTTACTACGTTTACGCGAGCGTTACTTTTGTAGTAACTTACGATAATTCCTTCGCGTAAACGGGATTTTGTAGTAACTTACGATAATTTACTCCGCGTAAACGAGTGAATTATCGTAAGTTACTACAGAAGTAACGCTCGCGTAAACGTAGTAATTGGTATATACCTTAGACCATGATCGACCATATACTACTGGACTGCGCGTTAGTGATGGGGACTGGCGCTGAGTTGAGGGACGAGGACAGCATAGTTTGACATGCGTGTGACAAGGTCCCATATGGGACCAAACCTTGTCATATGCATGTCAAACTGTTTGTCTCTTTCCCGTAACTTGGCGCTACTCTATCAAGAGTGCAACGCGCAGTCCAGTAGTATATGGTCTAAGGTAGGGTAGAGCGGGGTCAAAAGTAACGCGGGGCGAAAGTAACAACTCAAATATCTATAGTTATAGGCATAGATGCGCATGCACACGTCCACTCAATACTCAGATCGCAGGTGTTCTGAGACACGTTATAGCTTGTTCAGCTTCATCCGTTAACCAACAGACGCATAGATATATAGATATAGATATTAGATATTTGAGTTGTTACTTTCGCCCCGCGTTACTTTTGACTCCGCTCTACCCTATATACCAATATTTTTTTACTTTACATGGTCCTAGATAGATCGATATGAATATAATAGTTGCTTTCCATTTACATCGAAACTCAGATAATTCTCACTTGCGACGTCATTCTGTCTTTATTATTCATTAGTTACCAAAAAGGATAGAACGACGTCACAAATGAGATTTATCTGAGTTTTGATGTAAATGGAAAGCACCTAATGAATAACTAATTAACATCGTGGTTTTACAAAAATAGAGATATTTGCATGATTATTAATATATGATTGCTAGCGAACTTATTTTGGTATTCAGTTCTTGGTTTATCATACGAACCATAATGGTAGCTGTTGCTGTGCCGTGACTACCTCCGCCCCAGCACTCCCCAATATTAGGACATCTGGCTTCCTCGCAGACCGTACTTAGCCGTAATTGCCTCAGTTGCGCCTTTATCCTACTGTAATTCTTACCCATAGGTATCTCTGTTTTTAGCCATGGTGGCAATCTCAGCCGCCCTGACTCACCTATGTCCAATTTTAATTTGCCATTGTACTCTTTAACGTCATTCTTGAGGAAGTCTTCAAATTGTGGACCATCTACTAGCTTATCAGATAATCTCTTATTACTCTCAGTACGCGCACACTGTAACATAATATTTTCGTCAGAATTGTTTCAGACGCAATTATTTACGCAATTCAATATATTGAGACGAATAAATAAGGTTTGAGTACTAGATAGAGATGTTTGTGCTTAACCCTTAACGTATATACGTGGGTCTACGACATCCGAGCCAGTGATATATGCTCGTAACTGTAAAACTTGCAAGCCTGAAGATATTAAATAAACGATGTTTATCAAAATGACTATAAAATCGTCAACTACAATGTAGACAATGTTCCATAAATTTTTTTAGATTTTTTAAAATACTTTAAGGTAGAGAAAAATAACGTTGAATGTGACAGACCCACGTACATACTTACGTACATACTTAGAAGGTACCGAAAAAAACATACACTTTAAGGGTTAAACATCTTTCGGAATTGAAGCAAATCGTTGAAACTTACTGCCAGATGAAAGTGGCAGCCGAGGCCGCATTTAGGGTTTGTGGCGCTAAATATACGTAACATGTTTATGCGGTGAAAATTCATATATCAATCAGTCAGTTGTAAAGAGAGCAGAGACACGCAGAGATGATTAGAAGCGACTCATGTTTTCATCTTGATAGACCCGCATTGCACACCAGTGTTGCCAGGTGGTTGAAAAATTGGACGGTAGGTGGCAAGCCAAAAAAGCGGTAGATTTGAAATTCAAAGCGGTAGATTTTTATTTCTGAAGTTTCGTATAATATAAGACATGAAACTGATAGTTAATAGAAAAAAAAAAAATGTTTTAATTATAAGTAATACGAATATCTAACAACCTAATACGAAATTATACTTATTATAAAAAAATGTACTTGTAGTTTTTTCTTTATGCGGGGTCTACAATGGGATGGGAGTCGCAAAGTCGTGAGTCGCAAGAATTGACCAATCACAGTCGATTATTCTCCTCAAATTCGATTGTGATTGGTCAATTCTTGCGACTCGCATTGTAGACCCCGCATAACTCCTTATTTAGTCTCACTGAGTATATCACAAGTTTCGTATAAAACTGGTTAACAGAAGAAAATATTCTAATTATAATAAGTGATACGAATACCTAAAACAACTCAACACTCAATAGTCTCAATAGTAAATAAAAAAGAAATTATAATTTATACTTATAATGAACCTCGTAAAATATACGTATAGTACAATATACGTATAGTAAACCTCGTTAAATATACCTCGTAGTTTCCCAGAAAACACAAATTAACAGTAACATAACATTAATGTTATGTTACTGTAATTTTGTGTTTTTTTCTTTAATCTGCAGTCTCAGAGTCAGTTAATATTTCACAGTCTTTATCTTTCTTATACATATTATTAGAATGTAGTTTAAATAACTCTTTTGATATAGGCAAGTTGAAGCAATTTTTACCGTTTAAGTATTCTTTTGTATGTAAGAGTCCAGAAAGAGTAGCAGATGAAATCAAATTTCTTGAATCGGTTTTTATTAGATTAATTTGGGAAAATAGTCTTTCGACGTTAGCGGAGGAGTGAGGGAGAGCAAGTAATTGAATAGCAAACTTACTGACTGTTCCAAACATTGGCGTGCCATCATTATATTTTACTTTCAGTACTGAAATCCAAAACTCTTCGCCATTGTCGCTGAAATTCTGGATTTCAGTGTTTCTTAGTAGCCGCCATTCTGAATCCAACTTCTGATAATCCTCCTCTGTTAACAAATTTGGGAAATGCATTGCCAAGGGAATGATCGAATCCGAACTGCCCTTTTTAACATTTTCAGGATTGATCAATTCCAGTTTTAGTAGAACGTCATTTGCGAAATCAAATCGGATATTGATCTGATTTATACTTTCGACTAAGAAATCTAAACATCGTGTTCTGAAAAAATATTCTTGTTCCTTTGTTATTCCGTTATCAGGACGTGACAGAAGAGCACAGTTTTCTGCACCTACATAAATGTCCTCAATTTTAACAAAATTAAGTGGATTCTTGTAATCAATTTTTTCAATTGCACAGTTCAAAATTAAGTCTCTTCTTATAAAACACTCCAGTATAGTTTTATATACTCCTACAATTTTGGTTCTTAAATGATAGATTTGTGGAGAAGTTGATTGCATTTCTCTATTTAAGTTATTAAATATAGGTAAAATAAATTTCAAAAACTGCAAAAAAGGTTTTGATAGTGGATCATTCAACTTTTGTAAAATAGTTTCTGCCGCTAACAATCTGTCATTTACAACTGCATCCACAAAATACAGTTTTAGAGCATCATATTGTTCTAATAGTCTTAAAACTACAGACTCAAGCGAAAGCCATCTTGTCTGGACGGGGTGAAGAATTTTGTGGACTGCAGTTTCAGTAAACTTTTGAAATTCTTGATAAAAAGCAGTTCTCTTGGGGCTGCCAGCAATGTAATTGTGCACATCCCTTGCTAAATCCTCCACCCATCTAGGTAGTTTTTTGCATGCATAATTTGCACATAAACTAAAGCTATGGCAGATACACTTCATCAAAAAAATAGATTTGTTTTCTGCCTTTAATCTAGTCATCACAGAATTATTCTGGCCTGCCATTACATTAGCTCCATCAGAGGCAAAGCCAATTAGGTTCTGCTTGTATGGAATATTATATGTCTTGAAGAATTTGATAATTTTTCCGTGAATGTCATCTGCCTTTGCATCTTTCATGGGTATTAATGCAAGAAATGAGTCTCTTATTCTGGAAAGTAAAATACTTCAATGTAAGTTTAATATAAGTTATAAAAAAAGATATGAATATAATAAATATATGACATCTAGTCACCTTTCACCATCAAAATATCTAACGATAATTCCAAGGTGCTTCGTACAACCTTTGTCAGTCGACTCGTCAGCGATTAATGAAAAAGTAGTTGTTCTCAAACATTGTGTTATTAATTGGAGCTGGTATTTGCCCAATACATTCTTTATTATTGCTGTGCATTTGGTACGATGGCATTGAATTTTTTTGGCATCCTCGTATTGAGAAAAAATTGCTTTTATTAGAAAAGGAAGATGATTTACCGAATTGAACGATAAATTATGTTCTGCTATATATGCTGCTAAATAGAAATCAGCTCTTTTTTTAAACTCATCTTGGTTGACTAAAGATTTGGTTATGTCAAGTAGGTTAGCTTGTTTTTTCATAGTTTTGCTTAGACGCTGGTGCATTGATGTTTCCATATGTCTATATAATTGCATTTTACCCGCTCTCACTTTTATTGTCTTATTGCACACTTTACAGTAAGCACCGCATTTATCTTTTTTATCTGATTGTAGCCATGTTCTGAAAGTTTCTTCCATCTCCCATTCTTTTTTGTATTTCTGATCATATTTTCGTTTTTTCGTCTTGGGCTGTTCGGATTCCAAAGATCTAAAAGAAAAAGAATGAAGGTGTGCAGTGTACGTAATTATTGTTAAAAATCATTGGCAGCAATAATTTGTATACCTGCTGTCAGAATCATAATTATCTTCAGATATTTTCCTTCCTGAAAATGAATTCCGATTATTCCGAAGAATCTGAAGATAATTATGATTCTGACAGCAGGTATACAAATTATTGCTGCCAATGATTTTTAACAATAATTACGTACACTGCACACCTTCATTCTTTTTCTTTTAGATCTTTGGAATCCGAACAGCCCAAGACGAAAAAACGAAAATATGATCAGAAATACAAAAAAGAATGGGAGATGGAAGAAACTTTCAGAACATGGCTACAATCAGATAAAAAAGATAAATGCGGTGCTTACTGTAAAGTGTGCAATAAGACAATAAAAGTGAGAGCGGGTAAAATGCAATTATATAGACATATGGAAACATCAATGCACCAGCGTCTAAGCAAAACTATGAAAAAACAAGCTAACCTACTTGACATAACCAAATCTTTAGTCAACCAAGATGAGTTTAAAAAAAGAGCTGATTTCTATTTAGCAGCATATATAGCAGAACATAATTTATCGTTCAATTCGGTAAATCATCTTCCTTTTCTAATAAAAGCAATTTTTTCTCAATACGAGGATGCCAAAAAAATTCAATGCCATCGTACCAAATGCACAGCAATAATAAAGAATGTATTGGGCAAATACCAGCTCCAATTAATAACACAATGTTTGAGAACAACTACTTTTTCATTAATCGCTGACGAGTCGACTGACAAAGGTTGTACGAAGCACCTTGGAATTATCGTTAGATATTTTGATGGTGAAAGGTGACTAGATGTCATATATTTATTATATTCATATCTTTTTTTATAACTTATATTAAACTTACATTGAAGTATTTTACTTTCCAGAATAAGAGACTCATTTCTTGCATTAATACCCATGAAAGATGCAAAGGCAGATGACATTCACGGAAAAATTATCAAATTCTTCAAGACATATAATATTCCATACAAGCAGAACCTAATTGGCTTTGCCTCTGATGGAGCTAATGTAATGGCAGGCCAGAATAATTCTGTGATGACTAGATTAAAGGCAGAAAACAAATCTATTTTTTTGATGAAGTGTATCTGCCATAGCTTTAGTTTATGTGCAAATTATGCATGCAAAAAACTACCTAGATGGGTGGAGGATTTAGCAAGGGATGTGCACAATTACATTGCTGGCAGCCCCAAGAGAACTGCTTTTTATCAAGAATTTCAAAAGTTTACTGAAACTGCAGTCCACAAAATTCTTCACCCCGTCCAGACAAGATGGCTTTCGCTTGAGTCTGTAGTTTTAAGACTATTAGAACAATATGATGCTCTAAAACTGTATTTTGTGGATGCAGTTGTAAATGACAGATTGTTAGCGGCAGAAACTATTTTACAAAAGTTGAATGATCCACTATCAAAACCTTTTTGCAGTTTTTGAAATTTATTTTACCTATATTTAATAACTTAAATAGAGAAATGCAATCAACTTCTCCACAAATCTATCATTTAAGAACCAAAATTGTAGGAGTATATAAAACTATACTGGAGTGTTTTATAAGAAGAGACTTAATTTTGAACTGTGCAATTGAAAAAATTGATTACAAGAATCCACTTAATTTTGTTAAAATTGAGGACATTTATGTAGGTGCAGAAAACTGTGCTCTTCTGTCACGTCCTGATAACGGAATAACAAAGGAACAAGAATATTTTTTCAGAACACGATGTTTAGATTTCTTAGTCGAAAGTATAAATCAGATCAATATCCGATTTGATTTCGCAAATGACGTTCTACTAAAACTGGAATTGATCAATCCTGAAAATGTTAAAAAGGGCAGTTCGGATTCGATCATTCCCTTGGCAATGCATTTCCCAAATTTGTTAACAGAGGAGGATTATCAGAAGTTGGATTCAGAATGGCGGCTACTAAGAAACACTGAAATCCAGAATTTCAGCGACAATGGCGAAGAGTTTTGGATTTCAGTACTGAAAGTAAAATATAATGATGGCACGCCAATGTTTGGAACAGTCAGTAAGTTTGCTATTCAATTACTTGCTCTCCCTCACTCCTCCGCTAACGTCGAAAGACTATTTTCCCAAATTAATCTAATAAAAACCGATTCAAGAAATTTGATTTCATCTGCTACTCTTTCTGGACTCTTACATACAAAAGAATACTTAAACGGTAAAAATTGCTTCAACTTGCCTATATCAAAAGAGTTATTTAAACTACATTCTAATAATATGTATAAGAAAGATAAAGACTGTGAAATATTAACTGACTCTGAGACTGCAGATTAAAGAAAAAAACACAAAATTACAGTAACATAACATTAATGTTATGTTACTGTTAATTTGTGTTTTCTGGGAAACTACGAGGTATATTTAACGAGGTTTACTATACGTATATTGTACTATACGTATATTTTACGAGGTTCATTATAAGTATAAATTATAATTTCTTTTTTATTTACTATTGAGACTATTGAGTGTTGAGTTGTTTTAGGTATTTGTATCACTTATTATAATTAGAATATTTTCTTCTGTTAACCAGTTTTATACGAAACTTGTGATATACTCAGTGAGACTAAGGGCCGGTCTACAATGGGTGTTGTAAGTCGTGAGTCGTAAGAATTAACCAATCACAATCCATTATTCTGCTTGCGGTCGAAGAATAATGAACTGTGATTGGTCAATTCTTACGACTTACGACTTACAACACTCATTGTAGACCGGGCCTTAATAAGGAGTTATGCGGGGTCTACAATGCGAGTCGCAAGAATTGACCAATCACAATCGAATTTGAGGAGAATAATCGACTGTGATTGGTCAATTCTTGCGACTCACGACTTTGCGACTCCCATTGTAGACCCCGCATTACTCTCCCTCCCTCCGCCTTTGTTAAACCTCATTATTTTCGTTTTCTCTGCATTCAGCTCCAGTCTCTTTCAAGGAAATACATATGTAAAGTAAAAAAACGGAAAACGGTAGATAATCCAGCTAAAACGGTAGACGGTAGATTTGTGAGCCAAAACGGTAGATCTACCGCTAAAACGGTAGACCTGGCAACACTGTTGCACACGCAGGGTATATCTGGGTATATCATATGATAAAAAAGCTGCGCAACTGTCGTTATAAGCACAGTATAACCAGGGCTGCGTTCGGAAACGTCACCCGAGTGCACACAGTATACTTCCTTCTCTTTCTATCTCAGCGAGTTAGAAGAAGAAGGGAGTATACCCGTGTGTACCCGGGTGTAGAGTCCTAGATGCTCTACCCGGGTCAGAGAGAAGGATGAGAGGCGCAATGACGGCGATTTTCTTGGGACGCTTTTGCTAGGCCGTACAGTAGCGCCACACATCCACTTTCAGGAATTGGAACTACGAGTCACATCCACTTTTCGATGCTGTCGATGAATTTGGTTCATGTCCGTGCTATGTATACTGCAGCCGTCAGCTGCAAATCCACTTTTCGATATTGTCGGTCTTTGGTGGTTCATGTCCGTGCTAGATCCACTTTTCGAAACTGTCGGTCATTTGGTTCATGTGCACTGCACATGGTTTGCGTCCGTGCTAATGGTTCGTGTCCGAACTACCCAGCTGGGTGAGAATGCTGGCCGCGGCGGCACGCGCCGGCTATGCGACGTTGCCACGATGCCACGAGCCACGATGCCACGCATTTCGGGCATCGCGTCTCGTGCCTCGCCAGCCGGCCAGCCGACTGTCGGCGTCGTCAGGAAATGCGTGGCATCGTGGCTCGTGGCATCGTGGCAACGTCGCATAGCCGGCGCGTGTCGCCGCGGCCAGCATTCTCACCCAGCTGGGTAGTTCGGACACGAACCATTAGCACGGACGCAAACCATGTGCAGTGCACATGAACCAAATGACCGACAGTTTCGAAAAGTGGATCTAGCACGGACATGAACCACCAAAGACCGACAATATCGAAAAGTGGATGTATACATAGCACGGACATGAACCAAATTCATCGACAGCATCGAAAAGTGGATGTGACTCGTAGTTCCAATTCCTGAAAGTGGATGTGTGGCGCTACTGTACGGCCTAGCATAGGCTGGTATTCATAGTCGGATCTTATTTCAAGATTGTCTTAAGTAATATCTTAAGATGCTAATACGGCTCTGTGATTGGTTCATAACATCTTAAGATTGTACTTAAGACGATCTTAAATATAAGATCTGACTATGAATACCGGCCATAGAGTCCCTCTAATAAGAGTCGCGACAACAGGCTGTAACTTTTGATTGGTCCGCCATTTTTCGGCAAAAGTACGTGAAACAGAAAGAGAAAGAAATATAAGAGAGAAAGAGAGAGCGATATGAATGTATATCACTTGTATATCTCTTTCTCTTTCTCTCTTATTTTGCCGAAACTCAAGATGTCGCGACTCTTATTAGAGGGACTCTAGCCTAGCAAAAGCGTCCCAAGAAAATCGCCGTCATTGCGCCTCTCATCCTTCTCTCTGCCCGGGTGACGTTTCCGAACGCAGCTCAGTATGTTCACTCTCTGTTGGCACTTTTGATCTTAACAAATTCAGCTTTATTTCTTGACGCTAGCGTCAAGGCGAAACCACGTGACTCTAGAAATAAATATTTTTTACTTATTTATATTATATAAATAAATTTATATATATATATATAAATAAAATATATTATATTTGAAGATTTTTGCTCGCTGAAAATGAGCGTCGAGCGTCAACGTGAAATAGCACCTTTAGGCCGGTATTATAGGTCGGTATTCATAGTTGGATCTTATTTCAAGATCGTCTTAAGTAATATCTTAAGATGCTAATACGGCTCTGTGATTGGTTCATAACATCTTAAGATCGTACTTAAGACAATCTTAAATATAAGATCTGACTATGAATACCGGTCATAGGCCGGTATTCATAGTCGAATCTTATATTTAAGACCGTCTTAAGTACGATCTTAAGATGTCATTAACCAATAACAGAGCCGTATTAGCATCTTAAGACATTACTTAAGACGGTCTTGAAATAAGATCCGACTATGAATACCGGCCATAGTCGGGTCTTATATCCAAGATCGTCTTAAGTACAGTCTTAAGGCGTCATCAGCCAATCAGAGGGCCGTATTAGCATCTTAAGACATCACTTAAGACGGTCTTGAAATAAGAATCGACTATGAATACCGGCCTTAATGACTACGTTTACACGCCGGTACTATAGTCATCTGTAAGCCGACAGAAACAGCTTCATTTTTGTGGTTAGGGTCTGTTCGCGTTGCTTGCACTTTTTGTACTCAGCATTTTCGCTTTCTCTCTCTCCAACGGCCGAATATATATTTATCTCATTTCAAGTGCAAAAATGTTTGGGGATTTCGAGCAACGCGAACAAGCCTATTATCATATATGTAATATATTGCTGATAGACCTCGAGAAGGCTCGCCAACATTACGGTGCAAATCGATATTGATCGCGTTCAGCAAACCAAGCCGCTCAGTAGCAATCGAATGTGATTGGCTCTTACTTTTAGAACGAACCAATCAAGGCAGAGTGTTGATAAGACGAACTCAACAGTTGTGTCTGCTGAATGCGCCCATTCGTGTCTCACATATATGTAATACTTCTATATTGCTAGTAGTCAAGCTGAAACGCTGACGCAAACATCACGGTGCAGACATATATCAACCTCTCACTTCCACAGTTCGTGTACTACGACCCAAATGCGCATGCGCGCGTTTCATGAATGAGAGTTGAACTTATTGCACTGCACTGATGCAGCAGTGTAGCGATAAAGAACAGGCCCATTATAATTTTCTAACCTCTCAGTCTCACACGAAACAGTCGCACCCACGAGTGAAAGAAAATAAATAAAAATGCGATCTTGTTATGTATGTGGAAGATTTGCATCAAAGACCGAAAAGATTTCTTTACACAAGTAAATTAATTGACAAATAATAATAAAAAATAATCAAGTATACGATCGCTTACAAATTAATAAAAATTAAATTTTCAGATTTCCGAAAAATCCAGAAATATGTAAAAAATGGGTTGAAATTTGCGGATTGCAGGAGAGAGATGATGTATCCCATTTGTTTCTTTGCTCACTTCATTTTAAAGTACCTCGGAATTTAATTGTACAAGAAAAATGGAAACTACCTCTTGGTATTATACCCAACTTAGATATTACTGATGTCTCAACAACAAATGTAACAACTTTACCAGAAATATCTTTAAATCATCCACCAATATTATTATCAAATGTGCTAAAAGATAGTACTAATATACCAAAATCAATTGAAACATCTTTAAATATATCTGATGATATAAATTGTGATCGTGATGTTCCGTCAACATCAAAGGTTTCTTATTCAAGTAAGTTAAATGTAAATTATATAAAAACAAATAAAAATACATATTCTTATTGCAAAATAATACGAATGTTTTTGTAATAATGCTTTTGTAATAATAAATATTTTATAGATTCTGAAGAGGACTGCTATTCTCCTAAAAAAAAACGCTTTTTTGCAGAACCTAGATATATATCAGAAATCAATAGCTTTGATGTTAGTACACCGAGAAAAGCGAGGAGAGTAATTAAATTTATTAAAACAGAGGACGAAAAGAAACGCAAACAAATAAAATCTTTACAAGACCAAAATAGAAGGCTTGTAATGCGAATTGCTAAATTACAGGATTTAATGTCTCATTTAAAAGAATCAAGTTTAATTTCTGATGATGCTGGAGATCATTTAATGGTAGAGTATATGTTAAAATAATAATAATACATATTTTTTGTAGAGGAAAGATGGAGGTACATTTGAACAATCCTTAAATTTTGACATTACATATTCTATATACCATAATTAATAAGTTTACTAAAATATACTGTAGTTTTAGGATAGTAATTAACAAATTCTACAGGGAAGTATAAGAGAGCCGTTTATTCGGTCTTCGTACAATGGCGAGCGCTAGAAGGAGATAGATTACAAAAAAAAAAGATTAGAGTCGAAACGAACACATCGACGGTACAGTAGCGCGATCTACACATAAGAAATAAGAATTTCCCTAGAATCTCGGATAAATACGTTACGCCATCTATCGTTGCCGCGAGATTATACTTCCTGCATCCAACAAACCTCCACTTAATCTCGAGGCAGATCTAAACCTAAGTGTACAAACAGTATATATGTATTAAAAACGATTACACATGAATATTCTAATAAGTCATTCCGAACATCTTATTACAATAAGCATTCTTTTCTTTAGTAACCGCTTTAGTTAATGAATCAGCAGGCATATCTTTACTTGGCAAATACACCGCTTCGATGATTTTCTTCTTAATATTATCATTAACAAATTTTAACTTTGTATCAATGTGTTTTGCTCTCGCTTTAGGATTACAACTTTGAGCCAACTTGATCGCGCTCTGATTATCGCAATGAATTTTAATTGGCAACTCAACGCAAGATTTGTCAATATCCGAAAGTAAATTTTTCAACCATAATGCCTGTTGACAAGCGCTAGACAACGAAATGTACTCGGATTCGGTACTTGATAATGATACAGTTTTCTGTTTCTTACTGCTCCAGGCAATTGCTCCACCATTGAGTGTGAACACGTGTCCGCTGGTCGATTTCCTCGAGTCCAGGTCGCCAGCCCAATTGGCGTCACAATAGCCAACCAGTGTGGATCCTTCCTCCTTGAAAAACTTTAATTTATGATTTCTCGTTCCTTTTAAGTACCGAAGTACCCTTTTTAATGCGTTCCAGTGTGCAGGTCCTGGGTTTTTTGCGAAAGCGCCAAGAGTGGATATGACACTACCTAGGTCAGGGCGTGTTTCCTGATACGCGAACATTAAACAGCCAAGAAGTTCACGATAAGGCGTCTGCTTCATCTGCATCTTCTCCTGATGTGTCTTTGGGGACATGCTGCTATCCAGGTTTTGATTTACGTCCAATGGAGTTGCTACTGGATTACAGTCCTTCATGTTGAACCGGTCCAGCAGACTTTCAATGTATTCTTGTTGATCAGCTGTGATTTCTCCACGTTGACGATCCCTTTCGATATTTATCCCGAGAATTTTCTTAACGGGACCAAGATCTCTAAGTTTGAATTCTTGATGCAGTTGGCTAATTATCCTTCTTTTTAGCTTCTTATTTTTCGTCATTGATATCATGTCATCTACGTACGTGGCTATTATGGCCAGTATTTCACCAGAAGTTCCTCGTAGAATGTACAGTCCTTCGTCTGCATCCGAACGTTGGAAGTTCATTTGAGTAAGTTTGTCATCCAACTTCTCATTCCAGGCGTGGCTTCCCTGCTTCAACCCGTATAAAGCTTTCCTTAGCTTACATACTTTGTCCTCTTGATTCTTCTTGATGAATCCTTCGGGCTGCTCCATGTATATTTCTTCACCAAGATTACCATTGAGAAATGCAGTAACTACGTCCAGATGATCCAGATCATAATTGTTTTTTGCCGCTATAGCCATTACGGAACGGATCGTTTCGAATCTTACTACCGGAGAATACGTTTCTTGATAGTCGATGCCATGTTCTTGTTCATAGCCCTTTACTACGAGACGTGCCTTGAATCTTTGTTCACCATTCTGTGAGTCTGATTTCTTGCGATAAACCCATCGAGATTTCAAAACTTTCCTGTGCGATGGTCGATCACATAACGTCCAAGTTTCGTTTTCTATAAGTGCATCGTATTCCTCCTGCATTGCTTTTTGCCATTCACTCTTCTTATTTCCCTTGAGTGCGTCTTCAAAAGTTTCCGGGCAATCTTCTGATTCTTCAGTTATCGCGCTGTACATGATAAAATCATTCATTTTACGAGGCTTTGGTTTCCTTTCACTACGACGAACATTATCGGTCAACTGTTTGTTGGTTGCTTCGTCTTTGTGCTTGCTGTCATCGTCTGAACTTTTCGAAGTTGAAGGAATGTCAAAATAGTTTTCTGATTCATCCTCTTCTTCTTCTTCTTCTTCATCGCTGGATAGTTCGGTTTGATCATCTTCGATTGCAGTTATAGGAATGGCTGAGTCCGGATCTTGCGTGTCGACTTTATCCTCGAAGAATATTACATCTCGGCTTTTAAAAACTTTTTCAGTTTCAGGATCGAAGAGTCTGTAACCTTTAGAACTTTCCAAATATCCCAGGAATTTACATTCCTTTGATTTCTCGTCCAGTTTTCGACGCATCTCTTTTGGAACGTGTGCGGAAGCTTTTGAGCCGAAGATTTTCAGATGTTTTAAGTTTAGTTTGTAGCCAGACCATATTTCATACGGAGTCTTATGCTGTAAGCTTCTGGCTGGAGATCTATTAATTAAATACACTGCCGTGTTGCACGCCTCAGCCCAGAATTTCTTCTCCATCTTCGCATCTTGTAACATACACCGGGCCTTCTCAACTATAGTCCTGTTTGCTCTTTCGGCCAAACCGTTCTGTTGCGGGCAGTACGGGATAGACGTTTCGTGTTTTATTCCTTCCTTACGTAAGAATTTGTTAAACTCCTTGTTGACAAACTCTGTCCCGTTATCAGATCTCAATACTAAAATATACTTTTCAACCTGCTTTTCAACGTAATTCTTATAGTCTTTAAAGGCATCTAAAGCTTCATTTTTTTGCTTCAAAAAATATATACTTATCTTCCTGGTGTAATCATCAATAAAGGTAATAAAATATCTTGAACCTCCAATGGATACTGTTTCCATCGGTCCGCAGATGTCCGTATGGATTAACTGTAATGGTTGCGTCCTTCTCTTTCGTCTCTTATCACCAGCAATGAATGACTGACGAGCGTGCTTGCCTTTAGCACAAGTAATGCATGGCTTATCATCAGGATCCTCGAATTCAAGACCTTCAGCGTGTTTGTCTCGAAGCAGCTTCATGCTAGTTCTATTCAAATGACCAAGACGTCGATGCCACAAGAATGTTTCGTCGGAAGTCCTGCATGTGTATGCTCTATCCTCAGGTTGACTTAACCAATAGATATTATTTATGGCCTCCGCTGTTGCTACAATTTTATGTGCTTTATTAAATACTTCGCATTTATTATGATCAAAACTTACCGTTAGGCCTCTTTTGGTCATCTGACTTACGGACAATAGGTTTACGTGCAATTCTGGGACGTATAAAACCTCTTCTGCAGGAACAATTGTTCTTTTTCTTTGAGCAATTAGTGGAATATTTACCTTTCCTTTTCCTTTGACATTAAGTCTTGCGTCATCTGCAATTACAACTCTGGAATCAGTACAATCGTCGAAATCTTCCAAGATGTTGCGATTCGTCGTCATGTGCGACGATGCTGCTGAATCGATGATCCATCCTGTAGTTCTTGATTTAGATCTTTTATCTATTTCCTTGGTGAGAAAGGCTACACTTGAAGTTTCATCCTTTTTCTTCACGTTCTCCTTCTTTTTCTTGTTCTCGTCCGTCTTGTCAAAGTTCTTCTTCTTTGTATTGGAATTTGTTTGGCAGTTTCTCGCGTAGTGCCCTGGCTTGCCACATGTATAGCATTTTGGTGCCTTTGATCTTGAATGAAAATCTTTCTGTTGCTTTCTTGCGTGAAATGCTGTATTTTCCGCTTTTTCATCCTTTGAATTAGTCATCCGCAATTCTTGAAGTAATTTAGTCTTAACCAGGTCACCCGTGATCGCAATTCCTGAGTTCTCCAATGCCATTATCATTGGTTCATAGCGCTCTGGTAATCCCGCCAATAGTACGGCGCCTAGCCATTCGTCGTTCACATTGAAACCAACGTCTGAAAGTTGATGACTGGTCGAGATAATTTCGTTGACATAAACATCTATTGATTCGCAATTCTCGAGTTTAGTTGTGGACATTTTTCGTAATAAGGTTACTTTACGTGTAAGCCCGTTATCCTCGAAGGCAGATTGTAGTCTTGTCCAAACTTCTTTCGCGTTTGCCGCGTCTTTAATATGTACATAGTTAATCTCGTCAATGCATAAAACTAATAGCGTTTTTCACTGGCAGAGCCGGTGCGCACTCAGTGCACATTAAAGCCGTCGTACACAAACCAACGTAAAGTGTATGTTTAATATAATCGAGTTAAATCATGAAATCCTCAATATTCTTTATTGCACTATTTGGTAAAATATGTACTGAGTATTTTATCAGTCGAAATATTTGCATTTTACTTTAAATATTAGAAATTAAATCAGTGTACAACGGCTTTAATGTGCACTGAGTGCGCACCAGTTCTGCCAGTGAAAAACGCTATAACTTTGCCATTGCACGAGTTACCTTGTCAGCATCCGTCTCGGTCCCTTCAACCGCTTTCCAAAGACCGTCAAGTTGTAACGCATGTTTCATCGCGAATTTCCAACCTGCGTAATTTTGTCTTCCTTTCAGCTTTTCTATGGCTGGTATACCTCCGATGTTTGTACCCGACATCCTCGTTGTGCGACTTCCTTCCAGGGACAATGATGCAATCTCTCAACTTGAGCCGTTTCACTCGACGATATATGGCGAACGACGTAATTTTCTCCGCGTTGCTGCGCGACTGACTCGTGAACGCGAATAATTTGCTTGCCGTACACTGCTGGGCCTTTTTCACTTCTATTTGTGATTGTTAATTACCCGAACTAATCTGGGCCCATAACCTTTGTAGTTTTAGGATAGTAATTAACAAATTCTACGGGGAAGTATAAGAGAGCCGTTTATTCGGTCTTCGTACAATGGCGAGCGCTAGAAGGAGATAGATCACAAAAAAAAAAGATTAGAGTCGAAACGAACACATCGACGGTACAGTAGCGCGATCTACACATAAGAAATAAGAATTTCCCTAGAATCTCGGATAAATACGTTACGCCATCTATCGTTGCCGCGAGATTATACTTCCTGCATCCAACATATACCAAAATCGATGCCATTAGTGTCTATTAATATCAATAACGTCCTATTAGGTGACTAATTCCTGAATTAACACATTTTTCATGGCATGCTACAATATCAAAATTTAAAGGATGTTTAAATGTACTCAATGTTCAAATGTGCTCTTCTCTTCCCTATATATTTATACATGCCCAACATGATCTTCAAAATATTGAACTTATTACAGTATATTTTATATATTAATGGAAATTTAGATTTATACAATTTAGATATATGAATTTAGATAGACAATTAATTATATATAATTTATATACAATCAACATTTTACACAAATCATATTATATACACAATTATATTTATATACTTTTTATTATATATTTATAACGAATTAAGTAAATCAATGTATTAATTATACAATTTATATACAATTATACATAATACAAAATTAAACAAATTGTATTATGTATTGATTAAATTTAATTAAAAAAAAAAATGAAATAAGATATATACAATGCTGAGTCAAAGATATGCTTTTTTTTATTTTTTATTCCTTTTAGAATATATTACCAGAAACTGTAAAGGCAATAGTAACAAGAAAATTGAAGAAAGGTGGTAGTTATTCTCCTGAAATACGTAGTTTTGCATTAACGTTGCACTTCTATTCACCCAAAGCATATAATTATGTACGAAAAACGTGGAATAACTTATTATCAAATCCTTCGACGATACGGAATTGGTATCGTGTAGTCAATGGATCTCCAGGTTTCACGGATGAAGCATTAAATGCCATTGCATTGCATAATAATAATAATTCTAAACCTCTTATTATTAACTTAGTTATAGATGAAATGGCAATAAGAGAAGAGATAATTTTTGATAAAGAAAAATTTCATGGTGGTATTGATTTTGGTACGTTAGAAAATGAAGAAAATAATGCAAATAAATCTGCTTTTACAGCTACAAATGCTTTAGTGTTTATGGCAGTATCTCTAAATGATAGTTGGAAAGTCCCAATTGGATATTTTTTAATAAGATCCTTAAATGGCACAGAACGCTTGAATCTGTTAACGCTTGCATTCGGACAATTACATAAAATAAATTGTAAGGTATTTTCTATTACTTTTGATGGTGCTCCAAGTAACATCAGCATGTGTACTGCTTTGGGTGCAAATTTTACATATGGAAGTGATTTTAAACCGTATTTTACAAATCCTGTTACATCAGAAAAATGTTATGTGTTTTTCGACTTTTGTCATATGACCAAATTAGTGAGAAATGCTATAGGACACAAAAAGATTTTACAAACATCAAATGGTGAAAAAATTGAATGGAGTCATATAGTTAATCTTCACGAATTGCAAGAAAAAGAAGGTTTAAAAGCTGCTAACAAACTCAGTAGCAAACATATAAATTTTCAAAATAATAAAATGAATGTTAAATTAGCAATACAAACTTTAAGTGAAAGTGTATATAAATCATTCATGTTTGTTCAGGAATCGCGAGAACTCTCTCGGCTCTTCCGTTTGTTTCGAGCGTTAAATTTCTGTATTGCTCGCCGTGTTTTTATTTCGCATATTTATCTGCGAGACCTTGTCGTTACCCGACGCATCCCTGCGAAATCTACCGGTTACCCGAATTTCTCGTTCGATCCTCGGAAACGATCGCGCTATTCGTCGAACACTCCCTCTCCTCGCGCGCTCGCAATTACCGTCTAGACACTCTCTGTGAATACCGCTCGCCTCAGAACTCTCCGTGACTTCGCAACAGCAACATTAAATTCTCGATACAACCAAGACCGCATCTTTGATTAGTCGTTCCATACCAATACCTTGACTGCCGAGTCCTTTTTACAAGGCTGTACCAGCCAACCGCGCTTTGCGATACGGAACTCAATCGTAGAGTGCACAATGTTTTTGTTAATGTTACCAGATCCTACAATAAAACGTCAATTTGCTAATTGCAAAGCAACTGCAGAATTCTGTTTGAACTGCAATAACATGGGTGATATATTAAATTGCAAAAACAATAATTTTCCCGGCATAATTTTAACAAACCATTAACTTCTGAAAATTATACACAATTACAAATACATGCTAAGAATTTTGAAAACTATATTAATACATTACAGGATGAAACAGGTACTCCCATATTAAAAACTAACAGAAAAACTGGGTTTCTTGGACTAATTATATGTTTAAGAAATATTTTTCCTTTATTTGATTGTTTAAAATCTTTAGGAATGACGTATTTATTAACATATAAATTGTCTCAAGATTTTCTTGAGACGTTTTTTAGTGCTATGAAGTCGTGGTGGTTTTAATAATAATCCGAATGCTTTGCAATTGAAAAGTGCATACAAACGTCTATTAATCAGGCATGAATTGAAAGAGTTTGATAACGGCAATTGTCTTTCTGATAGTTTAGAAATTTTACATGTATCATCAAATTCAAAAATGTTTAAGTGTCCCATAGCAAATGAAGAAATAGAAAATTCTGATGAGGAAACACTCATTTTCGAGCATGATTATATAAACACACTTTTACTACGTTTACGCGAGCGTTACTTCTGTAGTAACTTACGATATATCACTCGTTTACGCGGAGTAAATTATCGTAAGTTACTACAAAATCCCGTTTACGCGAAGGAAAATCCCGTTTACGCGAAGGAATTATCGTAAGTTACTACAGAAGTAACGCTCGCGTAAACGTAGTATTTGGCAGCTCACACCATATATAGATAATATAGTACAATATATAGCAGGATATATTTGTAATAAATTATATAAAATTATAACTTGTGATTTTTGTAAAAATCAATTATTGGGTGATAAAATGCCTTTGTTATCAGAACTAAAAAATAGAGGGCCATATTTAAAACCATCTGATGATTACAGGATTTGTAAAATGTCAGAAACAACTATCCGGCAATATACAAATGAATTGCGAAAAAATATAATTAAACAATTTTTAACAATTACTATATATCGTAGATTATTATCTCCATTTTCTAGTGATGCTATGCAAAATCATATATTATCTCAAGATGTACTTGACAATCATAGAACACAATTGTGTAAACATATAATATCATTATACATAAACGTAAGACTGTTTCACGAAGCCAAAAATATGTCTATCAAAAATAATTTTATTCGTCAAAAATATACAAAACTTATTTTATTGAGTCATCAATAGTTTTTATGTATTACTAGCTTTTCGGCCCGCGCGAAGCGCGGGCCTCAAAGCTAGGAAACTATATATAGATCTATATATAAACATAGATCTATCTGTATATATATATATATATATATATATATATATTGTCACGACTTTTTCACTCCCGGAGCGGTCCGGGGCGTGTGCCGGATCAAAAGGATAAGGGAGAGCAAGATGATAGGCCTCTCCGGTAATTTTTTCGCGCCTCCGACACTTCGCTAACCGAATCTCTACTGTTAGGCGCCAGACGCGTAAACCGCGTCCACGAAATCGCGACAGACCAAAACGTAAGACGAAACCCAATCGGAGCGCGAGAAAATAGCTAGCCCGACCTACGGCTATGGGCGGGGTGATGAAGGGCAGCGCGATATTCGGTGGGGTGACACCGAAAGGGAGATAAGGGAAACGTCCCAATACCCGAACACTTAAGCATAGGAAATGTACCAATACCCGAACACGTATCTGTGTCTGGATACCTTTAAAAAAATATAAATTTATGAAAATATACGTTTGGATATTATAACTGAAGTTTCAAACTACAAGAAAAAATACTTTAATCTTTGATTTTAATTCGCGTTATATTTATAAGTAATAAAGGTGTTCGGATATAGGTACATGTTCGGGTATTGGGACGTTTCCCTTACTCAAATCATTAATAACGAGAATATATAACGAGGTTTATTATCAATTGGCACTGAATTAACACAAAAAAAATCCACGCTAGGTACTCGATCATTCACGCGACCAGAATTCCTCAATCGAACGCGAATACTATTGCCGATCGTGACCATGACTCTCGGCCCGAATGGATTTCACACACAAGAAGGTGATCGCGGAATCTTAACCGAAACTGTACGGAGCACCGCGACTTATCCAATAACACAATAATCGCCGCCAGGGCGGAAAAATAAGCAGAACATATAAGATTTTGCGCCACGCTCGGCGCTCCAAAGGCAAGGCTTATCACGAAGGATTCTATCGCCAAGACGAATGATCGCCAATTAGCCACGAGGCGTAACACGCGGGTTCAGCACGGAAAGCTGCGCGGTCGCCAATAATATACCGCGTATAATAATCCTGCGCCCGGACTCCTCCGGCGCAATTTTTATTCTAACGCTAGGACGAAATACGAATCTTAATCTAATACAAGTAATGACGCGACGCAAGTACTATCCTAACGCGAGACAACACGACGATAAATCTAACGCGAATAATGAAGTAACGCTAATACTATTCTAACGCGAGAAATAAACACGAATTTGAATCTAACGCGAGTAGTGGCGCAGTGCGAGAATGTTTCGACGCCTTTAATGCCCGCAACGACACTTCAACGCAAAGGGTCTCGCAACGCAATTAACGCGAACGATTTTCTAACACAAACCAATTTCATGACACCAATACGAAGCACTAACGATATCTTAACGCCAACCAATGATTTCATAACGCCAATACAAAACGCGGACGATAGCCTAACGCCGATAGTTTTCCATCGCCAGGACAGTTTCCCATAGCGCGTAAAATCTGACGCAATCGCAATTACGACGCACATGAAGCACGCGGTCGCGGACGCGAATACCCTGGCGGAAAAAATTTCTATGAATAACTACAAAACTTGACTAAAAATAGAAATTTGTACATTTCTATCGAAATATTTAATTTTTTGTAGAAATAATTATTTTTTTGTAGAAATATCTATGAAATAGTACCAAGAATTATAGTGCTCTCAAATCATGAAATTATTGCAAGTAGTATTTCATGAAAAACTACAGTTTAATAAAAAATAGTACAGAGATCTACAAATTTTAAAAATTTGAGAATCAACAAAATCTTAAAAAATTAAAACATCTGCTCACTTGTAGAATACTACAATTATTATTTATAAATGACTATAGAAATCTACCACAATTTACATACGTAAAACTAGGCAAATTAGAATCTAATCCAGTTTTAGTTTCTCATAAAATACTACAATTTTGTACGAATAGTAACAAATACTGATTTGTTTGTACAGCTCAAAAATCTATTACAATTATGGCTAATTAAAATTTGTACTTTTTAGTTAAATGTTACAAGTTTTTACACAAATCTACAAAAATTTATGTATTATTAATAACTCCTTAATTCGCAGAAGTCAAAATATTTATGTTTTTATTTTCGTATAGTTTGCTGTAAGACCCAATAGAAAAATACACAAATGTACAATTTTCTGCTAACAATAAGTGTAACATATATAGACAATACGAAACGTCTTCATCAATCAATGTTGTAGCACAGTGCGGAAGGTGACTGACTCAAGAGCCAGGGGTTTCAGGTTCAAATCCAGTGGTGGTAAGCAAATTTTTTAAGTAAAATATAAATTTATTTAATTAAGCTTGCACGTAATCAAGATTTTCAGCCATAAAATAATGTTCAACGAGAGAAGTAAATTTTATTTTTTATTTTATTTATAGTATATCCAAAAAGTTGTAGTTATTCATAAAAATTTATAGATCAAGCTCCAATAGAAAAATACATAAATTTACAAAAGTGTTCCAATTCTAGCATTTTTATGTAGAATTCTATAGCATTTCTTAAATTTATGTAGATTTCAATAGATTCTGGCAATTATATTTTGTAGTTTTTTGTAGCACACTTTTATTTTTTTTTAAATTTTGTAGAAATATTTCCGCTAGGGTATATATGCGTATACATTAAATATTCCACTTGCATTTGAATGTGCATTACCATTCTAAAATCTTTGATATAACCATCTTTAATACATACACATATGGGCAACAGCATAAACCAGAAGGACGAAAGAACAAAGGACGGATTTATGGAGGTCGCCTTTTCTTTCCTCCTTCTCTAAACAGAAACCAAAAGGCTTGCGAAAAACGGAAATCGCTTCTCAATCAATTAGCCTGCAAATGTTGTGTTACGCACCCCCAACATTTGTCTAAGGCGGGGAGTGTTACGTCCTGGGAACTCCACGATTTCCCTTTTTCGCGGGGCTAAGATAGGCCTTAAGATTATGATAGGTAAACTAAGTGCGGACGGTTATCGATCGGGGAGTGAGCCTTGATCCCCTCGCATTCCATCTTTTATGACCAAAATGCCTATTTGGTTGGGCAACTAAAAGCAACCTTCCAGATGACAAACTACCGACAGACAGGACATACGTGATCGGTTTTATCAATTTTGTCTAGCCCATAGCAGAGAGAAACCTGAGAGAGGCCATCCCGGCCTTTTTCGTGTGTTGCATTTTCCGACGCGCCGCCTGAGAAAGTGCAACTCAACTACGTCGTTTCGCTCGGTAACTGCACATGGTTTGCGTCCGTGCTAATGGTTCGTGTCCGAACCAGTGCTGCGATTTCGAGCCCCGGCACGCCAGCGAATTTCCCCCTCCACTACGCACACAAGTGACGCTCGGTCTATCGGTGTGTCGGCAGCGCTCGGCCGTGCCGAGCGAGAGGGAGAATATCACTCCCTCCTTGTCGCTCTCACTTAGCTCGCGCGATCGACGATGTTTTTACGCTGGAAATGCTTCTCGGTATCTCGGCGTGAGTTGCCGGTGCACGATAACCAAAGAGCGATCTTTGGAATAATGTAGAGATGATGTAAAAATGATTAATAAACATGAAAAAAATTGTAGTAAAATGATATATTAATTATTCTTGCCGGCCAGCCTCGCCGACGACGCCGACTGCCAAGTCTCGAGTTGTCAAATCGACGATGCGCTACGTTACATTTATAAATATTTATTCAATTATATTTACAATTTATATATATATATATATATATATATATATGAAATTTATAAATAAAAAAATTGCAAATATAATTAAATAAATATTAATAAACATAAAAATTAAAATTTGTAAGAATAATGTATAAATAGCAATCCCTGTTTTTGCCAATACGCTCTTTTATCTGAAAAAAGTCCTGCATTAGAAAAACATTAACTTTAGCATAGTATAGCATGATATTTAAATTTAATATTTAAATGCATAATAATAATTAAATAAATATTAGCTATCGAGAAAAGAATTGTAGTTTATAGTATTCTTTTTACTCTTATTAAGTTTATAATTTTAGCTATGCATGTTTAAACGGCGAAATCACGAGCGCCAAAAGAGAGATATTGGATTAAAATAGATACACGTCTTTCGGAAAGAGACGTTAAGCCGTTGGTCCAAAGGGTTAAAGTGAGAGGAGAAGGATAGGATTGGTAGTAGTTTGCGAACCCTACGGGGATATGCAATAAATTACGAATTTTTTTAACCCGTTGTGGTCACATGGGGTCCAGTGGACCCCAGGCTAACTTTGCGTCTACGTACCTTCGAAGAGACGGTTTTTTCACTTTATTTTACACGTTCAAAACTGAGCTATTTGATTTTACGAGTTTCATGAAAATTGATAACTTCAAACTGTACAATAAATATACTTTTTTCAAAGCTCGTTATGATACTATTTTTTTCTTAAAAGTATACTATTTTGAGAGTAAAACGCAGGAAGTTTTTTTGCTCTATCTCAAAAATTGAAATTTTGATGAATATTTTTGTGAAAAAAGTCAAATTTCTCGAAAAATTTTTTTCGCGTTTTTTTAACATAAAAAAATTTTAAAAAGGAGAAAAAAATTATTGGATTATAAAGAGGAAGTCTTAAACTAAATTCCAGTTCAAGGTTTGAGTCGATACATCAAAAAGAACGCAAATAGCAACTGTTTTTCTGCGTGGGGTCCATTGGACCCCATGTGACCACTACGTTATTTTTAGGAGGTGTGACCACAACGGGTTAAAATAGATACAATTTATTAAACAAACAATACACACGGTTAACGTTTCGACTGTACTTATAGTCTTCTTCGGAACGGATTGCTATGAAAGAAGATAATGAATATTAAAAAACCTGATAACGTTAGCATACTAAAACATTAAACAATCTCTTAATAATATGAATAAAATAAACAATCTAATTGAATCACAAGTATAAAAACGCCGGAATAATCGAATAAAACCATGACAACATACCTAAAGGCCGTAGCCAGATAAGAAGAATCAATGTGCCCCCACACGGATCATACTCATTTTTTTCCTTTGATTGCTATCAGTGTCACTTACAGTTTAATCAAATATTAGCCCTTAATATTGAACCGTTTTGGTGTAAAAAATAAAAATAAAAATTTCAAAAATAATTTATATCTTGATCGGCTTAATCGAAATTGATGAAATTTTAATATGCTGTAAATATCATTGACACATTTGTGGAAAATTCGGGAAAAGTTTCTGATGACAGAAACGTTGATAAAAAATAAATAAATAAATAAATAAATGTTCTTGCTCTTTTTTAATCCCGACATCTTTCTGGCACAATTACGAAAAATTTTTTGTAGAATCTTGGAGTAGGTTCCTATCAGACATAATTTTTTGGAAGCATTAAAATGGTACTTTAAAAAAATAAAGTATTCTTTTTTATTTTTTAAAAATATGATATGCTTTTGTTACGATCGCCATATATTTTATGTAGAATTTTGGGATAGTATTCTACAAGTAATTTTTTCGAACCAATGAAATAGATAGGCGGAAGTTTAAAAAAATAAAATATTGTTTCTCTCTTATTTTTTTAAATTATGATATACTCTTTATACCATATTTTTTTGTAGACTTTTGAGACGGTATTCTATAACAAGCAATTTTTTCGAACCAATAAAATGGGTAGAAGGTACTTTAATAAACGAAATATATTTTTTTAAATTATCATAGTTTTTTGGTACCATCGCCATATTTTTGTTTAGAATCTTGAAATTGAATCCTACAAGTAATTTTCCGGAATTGATTAAATAAATAGATGCAAGTACTAAAAAAAATAATAAAATAAAGTAATTTGAAATAATTATAAAAGGATAAGCTATAATCGTATTAAATCAAATGTTTATTAATGAAGGACACATACACATACACTCAAAATAATGAAGTACACATCCACATTCGTTCACATAATCACTCTCATACTATTATTTACACTATTTACAGTTATATTCATATAGATGCACTAATCTTCATCACTATCTTATTGATAAATAATAGGCGTGATGCCGTCTGTTTTGAATATATTTAAATATTTTTTTTATACATATATTTAAAACAGATGGCATCACACCTATTATCAATGAAAATATAGTGATGAAGATTAGTCCATCCATATAAATATAACTGTAAATAATAGGTAATATAGGAGTAATTATGTGAACGAATGTATATGTATTCTTCATTATTTTGAGTGTATGTGTACGTATATGTGTATGTGTACTTCATTAATAAACATTTGATTTAATACGATTATTATAGTTTAATCTTTTATAATTATTTCAATTATTTCACTTTATTTTATTATTTTTTTAGTACCTGCACCTATTTATTTAATTCGATTCCGGAAAATTACTTGTAGAATTCCATTCCAAAATTCTAAACAAAAATATGGCAATGGTACCCAAAAACTATAATTTTGTTTTTTAAAGTACCTTATTCTACCCATTTTATTGGTTCGAAAAAATTGCTTGTTGTAGAATTCCGTCCCAAAAGTCTACAAAAAATATAGCAATGGTACAAAGAGCATATCACAATTAAAAAAAATTAAAAACAATATTTTATTTTTTTAAACTTCCGCCTACTTATTTTATTGATTCGAAAAAATTTCTTGTTGTAGAATACTATCCCAAAATTCTACATAAAATATATGACAATCGTACCAAAAGCATATCATATTCAAAAAAAATGAAAAAAAAAAAACTTTATTTTTTAAAAGTACCGCCTAACCATTTTATTGCTTCCAACAAATTATGTTTGACAGGAAACTACTCCAAGATTCTACAAAATCTTTTTAGTAATTGTGCCAAAAAGATATCGGGACTAAAAAAAAACAAGAACACTTATTTATTTTTTTATCAATGTTTCTGTCATCATAAATCTTTCCATAATTTTCCACAAATGTGTCTCAATATCTACAACATATTAAAATTTCATCAAGATTGGTTAAGCCGATCAAAAGATATAAATTATTTTTGAAATTTTTATTTTTATTTTTTGCACCAAAACGGTTCAATATTAAGGAGGTTTGATCGTTACTTGTGAGTCAAAAATGCGATTGAAATAAATATCATTACAGCGATCCCGAATTATATGCAATAGTAGTATAATGAATCGTGGATGCTACTTACGTGCTATATTCTTCGTCAATTATTAGTGTATAGAATATTAATAAATATATGTCGGGGTATGAGAGCGTCAACGACTCGGGAATCGCTTATTCTACGCTGGGACCTGAACTTTGTGACGATAAAGCCTTCAATCCACATGGTAAAGTCCGATTTTCAAAGTCTTTACACAATCCTTGATGTTTCATCTATCAAATGCTAGGTTTTCAAAGTCCTAAGTTGGCTAAGTGTGTACTAAACCAGTGATAATCTACCTCGGAGCGACTTTCTCCATAAGAGTATAGGCTAAAAGTGGTCAACTTCTGAATTATATTACAAAGAAACTATATGGTCAATATCGCTCAAGTTTTGCGATTATTTGTGTAAAGTGTTTATGTAAATCATATAAAAAAATTAAGGCTCTAAGTTGGCTTTCGAGTATAGAAAGCTTATTGTCACAAAGTGACCGATTCTAATCTATAATGTTGGCCAAATAAGTAATTCCCGAGTCGTTGACGCTCTCATACCCCAGTATATGTTTGTTAATATTCTATACACTAATAATTGACGAAGAATATAGCACGTAAGTAGCATCCACAATTCATTATACTAATATTGCATATAATTCGGGATCGCTGTAATGACATTTATTTCAATCGCATTTTTGATTCACGAGTAACGATCGAACCTCCTTAAGGGCTAATATTCGACTAAATTGTAAGTGACACTGATAGCAATAAAAAAAAAAAAAAAAAAAAAAAAATGAGCATGACCCGTGTGGGAGCACATTGATCCTTTTTATCCGGCTATGGCCTTTATTTGTATTGAGAAGTAAAGAATGTAATCTCTTGATCTGTCAGGAAAAAAATGAAAAAAATTGTTAAGGAGATATTCTGGTTTGATAAGTCATAAAGAAAGATATTTTTCAGGAATTTTTTACATCAGGGAAACGAAAAGAGCGAATAACGCTAAACTGTACATGTTTATTTAGCCTTATTTTGAAAATATATTTTTAGTTTTAAGTAATAAAAATGCTCTTTTTTTCCATGTTATATCCTGTTGTCAGAAGGTGTAAATGAATCTAGCTGTTCTAGGTATCTGAAACGCAAAAACCAAAATTTTTTTATTCAGGAGAAGTGTGGCTATCGTCTGAACTAGAACTAAACTAATATTTCCATTCTGATGGCCTTTTTATTAAAAATATTACAACTTTTTTCAAAATTTTGGAAGTATTTTATTAAAAGAAAAAAAAAACTAATAAACGTATAATGTTTATTCTAGTTCAGACGATAGTCACTTCTTCTAATAAGAAAATTTTTGGTTTTTGCGTTTCTGATACCTATATATAGAACAATTAGAATCATTTACATCGTCTGTCATTTATACCTTATTCTAGTGACCAGGATATAACATAGAAAAAAGAGCATTTTTGTTACTCAAAAAATAAAAATATATTCTCAAAATAAAGTTAAAAGAACATGAAAAGTTTAACGTTATTCGCTTTCTTCGTTTTCCTACAAAAAATTCATGAAAAATATCTATTTTCATGACCTTTCAAATCAGAATACTCCCTTAATTTATTATTTGTTATTAATATATTGTTGGTAATTACATATAAATAATTAGAAAGCATATAGTACAAAATAGTTTCAATATTATATAATTACAATTACGTAAGTATTAAAATTACAATTACGTAAGTAAGAGATTGTAATTGTAATTTTAATACTGACACATTGCGTTTTCTAACATATTGCGACTCCGATTTTCAATGTTTAGAAAGGACAATCGAATCTTTCCTTTCTACCTGGTCTACCAACCTGGGAGTTAAACGTCAAAGATTCGAACGATTCAGAGCATGTGCATATCGGCCTATCTTGATGGACTACCGAACAACCGTATAACTTCTAAATTTATTTATTTGACTGCGCCATTCTACTGACTGACTCATTTTATCGCGATTGTCTGTATTTTATCGTCGAAATTTTATGTATTATTTTCCTTTATACGCTGAAGATGACACAAAAAAGTGTCAAAATGTCCGATTTTGTATGAACTAATATATTTTATTATTGACTATAATTTGATCGCGTATTAATTACCGCGCGTGGCTCCGATTGCCTCTATCACTTTCCTTTATTTGATTTATTTAGGAGAGCCTATATTTCATTTATTTTATTTTTCTTTAATTTTTTGTAGGAAAACGAAGAAAGCGAATAACGTTAAACTTTTCATGTTCTTTTAACTTTATTTTGAGAATATATTTTTATTTCTTAAGTAACAAAAATGCTCTTTTTTCTATGTTATATCCTGATCACTAGAATAAGGTATAAGTGACAGACGATGTAAATGATTCTAACTGTTCTATAGGTATCAGAAACGCAAAAACCAAAAATTTTCTTATTTAGAAGAAGTGTGACTATCGTCTGAACTCTGAACTAGAATAAACATTATACGTTTATTAGTTTTTTCTTCTTTTAATAAAATACTTCCAAAATTTTGAAAAAAGTTATAATATTTTTAATAAAAAGGCCGCCAGAATGGAAATATTAGTTTAGTTTTAATTCAGACGATAGCCACACTTCTCCTGAATAAAAAAATTTTGGTTTTTTTACTACAACAGCTAGAATCATTTACACCGTCTGTCATTTATACCTTCTAATGACAGGATATAACATGGAAAAGAAGAGCATTTTTATTACTTAAAACTAAAAATATATTTTCAAAATAAGGCTAAAGAAACATGTACAGTTTAGCGTTATTCGCTCTTTTCGTTTCCCTGCAAAAAATTCCTGAAAAATATCTTTCTTTATGACTTTTCAAACCCGAATATCTCCTTAACAATTTTTTACATTTCTTTCCTGATGGAAGAGATTACCTTCTTTACTTCTTAATATAAATAAATTAGGTATGTTGTCATGGTTTTATTCGATTATTCCGGCGTTTTTATACTTGTGATTCAATTAGATTGTTTATTTTATTCATATTATTAAGAGATTGTTTAATGTTTTAGTATGCTAACGTTATCAGGTTTTTTAATATTCATTATCTTCTTTCATAGCAATCCGTTCCGAAGAAGACTATAAGTACAGTCGAAACGTTAACCGTGTGTATTGTTTGTTTAATAAATTGTATCTATTTTAAAAAAATTCGTAATTTATTGCATATCCCCGTAGGGTTTGCAAACTACTACCAATCCTATCCTTCTCCTCTCACTTTAACCCTTTGGACCAACGGCTTAACGTCTCTTTCCGAAAGACGTGTATCTATTTTAATCCAATATCTCTCTTTTGGCGCTCGTGATTTCGCCGTTTAAACATGCATATAGCTAAATTATAAACTTAATAAGAGTAAAAAGAATACTATAAACTACAATTCTTTTCTCGATAGCTAATATTTATTTAATTATTATTATGCATTTAAATATTAAATTTAAATATCATGCTATACTATGCTAAAGTTAATGTTTTTCTAATGCAGGACTTTTTTCAGATAAAAGAGCGTATTGGCAAAAACAGGGATTGCTATTTATACATTATCCTTACAAATTTTAATTTTTATGTTTATTAATATTTATTTAATTATCTTTGCAATTTTTATATTTATAAATTTCATATATATATATATATATATATATATATATATACATATATATAAATTGTAAATATAATTAAATAAATATTTATAAAGGTAACGTAGCGCATCGTCGATTTGACAACTCGAGACTTGGCAGAGTCAGCGTCGTCGGCGAGGCGGGCAAGGCTGGCCGGCTCG
>JASTWL010001038.1:0-57969 GCA_035220575.1 Temnothorax rugatulus
TACAAGGGCAACCTCGCGATGGAAATTCTGATTTTAATGAAACTTTCCACACATGTAGGGGAGTTAAAAATGAATTTAGATATTTTTTGTAGCGGCCCACAAAACGGTTTAAGGGGTTAAACCACTGCTCATATTATAGCTGTTTTTTTGCTTTTCTCGATATATCTCGAAAAATATTTGTTATCAAAAAATGTTGTCCTATAAAAGTTTTACAGTCAAATCCCCTCTATTCGACAACATTAATAATATTTTTTTAAAAATAATTTTTTTAAACAAAATTTTGATTAAAAATTTAAAAAAATTTTTTATTTTTTTGCAAATTTTATTAATGTGGTTGCATAAAGATGTTTTTAACCATAAAACTTTTATTTGAAACATTTTTTTGATATCTTGAATACTTTCCAATATTCGAGAAAACAAAAAGCCGCTCTACATATAAAGGGGATTTCGCCTTTATGACCATTTTTGGCAGCAACAAAAAATTTCTAAATTCATCTTTTACCCCCCCCCCCCCCTACATTTGTAAAAAGTTTTATAATAAGAACATTTATGTGTTATTTAACCCACAAATAATTTTTTTTCAAAATTTATTTATTTTTTTGATCTCTTATTAAAAAAATATCTGTGCGTTATTAATATTAAAATTGTAAAATGACAGATACTTTTATTCTGAATGTACTATAATTCTTAAACAATATTGTAACATTTTAGCGCTAACTAAATTTCTAATTTATCATCTGTGTGTGCGTGCTGCGTGTGTATTTTTTATAAAATATTTTAGTTTTTAGATCTCGCTTAGCAGCTCTCGCGAGCTCGCTCGACGCGCGACGCTCGGCGACCGGACTTGTATGTGGGGCGAGCGTGCAGCGTTTTATGCCCGTCTTCGTGCCCGAACGTCCGGACCTATTTGATATTCCCCATAAGACCATACTGTTGACAGCGTTTCCCTAGAATGATAAGAATATTTATCACAAATATTAGTAAAAATGTTATAATTATCTAGATACAATATCTTTTACTTTACGAAACATTCTTATATTTCATAGTATTTACAATCATGATATCCTCAAAGAATGAGCATACAAAAATATTTTTTGCACCAGTAACAATGTATTAGGCAGGGTGCATCACATATGGAACAGCGTGGTATTTCTTGTACATCTTTTCCAGAGAACAAAATCTACTGATTTTCAACTGTGTTGGCCGTTTCGTCGATATAGCCACTTTTGAACCAAGCGTATTTAAAAATATTATGGAATCGGGGAGAATGACAGCTTATATGCGTTAAGGATTGTAATTTAACTTTTGAGGACATTTATTGATCGCGTTACACATTGTTAAATTATGATATCAACTTTAATTTAAGAAATATATCTTAAATTGCAATCCTTAACGCATATACAGTGTCCTCTCCACGATCCATATCTTATTTAATACGCTTGTTCAAAAGTGGCTATATCGACGAACGGCCACACGTTTGAAATCCGTAGATTTTGTTTCTTCTGGGAAAAGATGGATCCAAAATACCACGCTGTTCCATATGTGATGCACCTGCCATAACATTTTCCTGGGCAAAAAATATTTTTGTATGCATCATTTCTTTGAGGAATATCAAATTGTAATACTATGAATATAAGAATTGTTCGTAAGTAAAAGATATTGTTATTAGATAATTTCCATTTATTACTAATAATTTGTGATAAATATCTTATACATTCTAGGGAACGCTGTCAACACGTATTGTCTTATGGGGATATCCTCATGGGTCCGGACGTTCGTCACGAAGACCGGCATAGAACCGCTGCACGCTCGCCCCACCATCAATTCCGCGCCGAGCGTCGCGCGTCGGAGCGAGCCTCGCGAGATCTGTATCGCGAGATCTAAAACTAAACTATTTTATAAAACATACACATTCACGCACGCACACACAGATGAATAAATTTTAGAATTTTTAGTTCGCGCTAAAATTTGTTTACAATATTGTTTAAAGAATTAAGTCCATCAGTAAAATATCTTCATTTTACAATTTTAAATATTAATAACGCAACAGATATTTTTTTAATGAGATGCAAAATAAATAATTTTTGAAAAATTACTTTGTTGCGGTTAAATACACTAAATGTTCTTATTATAAACTTTTTACACATGTAGGGGGGGGATAAAAAATAATTTGAAATTTTTTGTTGCTTGCCAAAAATGGTTCTAATTTTAATCACCCTTATGTAGAACGGCTTTTTGTTTTTCCTCGATATATTTCGAAAGTATTCAAGATATCAAAATTTTCAAATCAAAGTTTTTGTAAAAACCATCTTTCTTCACCACTTAATCAAATTTCAAAAAAAAATTTTTTTTTTAAATTTTTAATCAAATTTTGTTTAAAAAAAATTATTTTTAAAAAAATATTATTAATGTTGTCGAATAGAGGGGATTTTACTGTAAAACTTTTATAGGAAACATTTTTGATATCTCAAATATTTTCGAGATATATCGAGAAAAGCAAAAAAACCGCTCTACATATGAGCAGTGGTTTCACCCCTTAAAACCGTTTTGGGCCGCTACAAAAAATATCTAAATTCATCTTTTTACTCCCCCTACATGTGTGGAAAGTTTCATTAAAATCAGAATTTTCCAGTTCGCGAGGTTCCCTTGTAAGTATTATTAAAATATTTAAAAAAATTTATTGAGCATTTTTATTGAGTATTTTTACCCAATTTTATTAATTGCCTGAAAATTAGTGCTTCAAAATTGATCAAAATATTTATTTAAACATTTTAAACAATTTTAAATTTTGCGATGTCCTATATTAGTTATGCTATGCAATAAAATGGTATGTAATACGCGCTAATGTTAGAAATCATGCTTGTGCAAACATCCTACAACATATAAAATGCATACACATGTATATTTACAAAAAAGAAAGCAAAAAAGATTGCAAGTTAGAGGCTAAATACAGAATTGATAGATTGAGCAATAAGTTCGTGTTTTTTTCCTATAATATGTTTGCACATAACATGGTATTATCTTGATGTTGTAACTACATATGCAGAGTGTTTATGGTAACAATTAGTGCGATTTTTGAGACATTTGCGAGTTAAAAAAATTGTAAGAAAAACATTTATTTATTTTATGTAAGCTGTAACTTATAGTCTAAAAAAATTGAAAATTTTTTTCACAAAAAATTCAAGAATTTATTTAGTTATTTTAACGTTTTTAATTAGCACAGTACGATTTTCTTTTCAAAATATTGTAAGGGACACTAATTCAACGTACTACCGGAAATGCTACTGTTATTAATAATATTTAGTATCAAATGTGCATTATTTAAAATAGCTGTATTTATGTAGGCATTTTATTATTATTTAAGCTCTTATTAGAAATGTAAATATAAACACAAAGTTGCTTGAAAACAATTTTTGCGTTATAACATACATATTATCATATGAATATGTTACATATAATATCACGATCAAATAAATGATTATCAATAGTCATCAAATCTTCTTGCGAATAGAATATTTTTAAATAGTATACGATTTTTTCATGATATTGTTGGGGACATTAAAACGAATTCAACATGGAAATGCTACTTTTATTTATAACAATAAAGAAAGATTGTAACGTATATAAGCTAATGTTCAAATTGCATGTCTTTTTCTGTAATGCAAAGCTCTACTCTTTTCCACAGATTTCTATGCGTAAAGCTGGCGCTAGACTATGCGCGATTCGTGGTTCGTGATTCGCGGTTTGCCATTCGCGCAGATTCGCTAGCGGAGCAGTTTTTTGACGAAATTCATCTATCGTATGTAACAATTTTAAATCAAAAACCAATTCGATATCTCTTCAGACCTAAGGGATATTGAGGAATCCGTGAAAACACATTTTACTCCTATTTATCCAGTTAGAGGGGTCGAGTTCTAAAAATCCCTTCTTAGTGGCTGCTTACGTCAGGGAAGGAATATACTTCCTCGAATTTCATATTTCTAGGTTTAGGAGTTTGGGCTGGACGTTGATGAATCAGTAAGTCAGTCAGCTAATCAGTCAGTCAGTCAGAACATTTGTCTTTATATATATATATATAGACTAGCTTGTGTGTGATATAGAAGATGTAACATTAACGAAAGAATTTGTGAATAAATTGTTTGTTGTAAATGTATGTGTTGTAATTAATAATAATATAATTTATTAAGCATTAAATACGTGTTTATTTAATTCACGTATTTATTTTTTTCCTGTAATTTTTTGAAAATGTGTTTATAAATCGTGACTATAAAACCTTGAAACTTGTTAAAAAAAGATCAATGCTAATTCTATGTATATATGTATATTCAAACATGACGTAACATTTAAACAAACCGTTTATAATATATGTCTGAATAGCAAATTTAACTCAATAGGCTCAAATACATTATGCGTGAAATTAGTCAATATCATACATATTTATATAAAATCTTTTTAAGAAGAATCGAGTGTTGGGCACATTCCTTTTTGTAAGATTTTGTGTGGCAGAATGTACTTTCTGCGCAGATTTCATACTTCGTCGGCTATATTCGACCAGTATTACTCTCACTTTCGAAGAAAGTAGCTTCGTAGTAGAAGATGGCCGTGTGTAAAAGATATGCGCGCCATGAAAGAACGAAACTTCCATCAAAGGTGGATTTTATGGATGAAGTTTATTTAACCTTTCATAAGACAAATTATGAAAAAGAGATAAAATTATCTTTTATATTTGCTAAGCCATTTACATAAACTGACATATTACATAGTTTGTATAAACGATTATCGTCATTTTTCGAGGAAACAAAATTATAATATATATGTCGTCGAATATTATGGCTGCGTTCCGATATTTACTGACAGCAACTATCAGTACTGAAAATCTATGGTATACGTGACGTAAAATATAGAGCAATATAGATTTTCAGTACTGACAATAAATATCGGAATGCAGCCAGTAAAATATTTAGACAGTAGATATTTCTGATTACAATGACATTTCTGATTACATGAGTGCCTCTTTTCTTTTTTCTTATGTAATTAGATATAATGTCGAGAATATGATCTGTATGTTTTGTATAACTACGTAATATAATTCACTTCCACAATTTGTAATACAGAAAATCTAATTCTTGAGAAATCGCGTAATTACTGAACTGGCACACCGCAAAAATGTGATTTTTGAAACCACCTGAAATTATGCTGCTGCATATAGACAGTCACGCGATCTTGAGTCTTGTGCGGAAGAAACGAATTTCGTTACTACTAACCCTCGCGATTTCTTTTTTCATACATACCTATTGCACATTCGAATTCACTTTGAACGGTTTATACAGAGTATCTCCGAGCATTCTAACAATACGAATTTTTAGAGAAAAGATGCTTTCAAAAACATAATTTTTAATGAAAAAATAAACTAAAATGTAGAATAAATATTTTTTCAGTTTTTTTTTTAGATAAGTGATATCGATAATCGATAAAAGTATAATATATTGCAGATACTCTATGTACATACATATATTGTATAGATATTATGTACATGCGTATATGTGTTTACATGCACTGTAAAAAAAGTATGTAAAATTACGTGAATAATAAGTGTAAAAATTACGCAATTAATAGCGGAAATTTGAAAATTTTGTAGATATTTCTACATAAAAAAATAAATATATCTTTATATTTAGTGGAAAATTACACGAACGATTCTATGTTTCATACATTTTAGGTAAATATACCAATTTTTGTAATATTCCATAGTATAACAATAATATATACACATCACAATTGAATTTTTACATAAAATAGGATAGATACACAAAATTCAAGGTAAATTTACATACAATTGTATGCAATAGATAGTTATAGAGTGAAAATGATACACGAAATGGCGTTACCATCCGTAATACTGCCATATCATGTAGTGCTTTTGCGCTTAAAAAAATATTTTAATATTAAAAATATTTTAAAAAAATTAAAAAAAATATTATTACATAAACGTTTCTCTGTAAATTTACTGTACAACCAGTTTAATTACTATATAAAAAAATAAATTTTTCTATTCCCTATAAGAATAAACTAAAAAAGTAATATACATATTTCCATTCGTCATGTTTGAAATAAGACTGTAAGATAGTGAGTAATTGCAAGTACGATTGAGAACGTTTCAAGAAAGAATAAAGTTCACGCATGATTTATCACGCGACAAATATGTTAGCACATTATTATTCACAAAAAATGAAATATTAACAAAGATATTGGAATATACACAATTGCAGCGTAACATATTTTTTATCTAATACTGAATATGATTAGAGTTTTATAATTATCGATGCAATTATATCGACTGTATAGATAATTGAATATGGGCTGCGTTCCGATATTCACTGCCAATACTAAAAATCTATAGTATACGTGACGTAAAGTATACATTTTCAGTACTGCAGTGATATCGGAACGCATTGTGAATTAACACGTGCATATAAAGGTTTCATGATTTTTAGGACATTTGTAATAATTTAAAAAAAAGATTGTAAGAAAACATTTATCTATTTTCTATATAGCTACTTATAGTCTAGGCAATTAATTAAGACCCCCAAAAGCTTGGGACTAAAGTACCTAAAGACACCAGGACTGTAAAAGCCTGGGACTAAAGTACCTAAAGACACCAGGATTTGGAAAAGTGCTAGGGTGACAGACCTGATAAAACCTGAACTAGACTAAGGGCTGGCCCCAAAACACCTTGCAAATAAAGAGTGGGAGGTACAAAGGATCGTAGGATCTAGGTACCGTCGGGGGCCCAAGTGGAACCACCCGCTTACTACTACTACTACTACTACTACTTATAGTCTAAACTTATAGTCTATAAAAAAAATAAAAATTTTTTTTTATAAAAAAATTTGAAGTTACTATTTATATTATAAAATGGTATTTCCGATTGTAATATTACTAATATATGTACACACACACATAAACACACACACACACACACACACACACACACACACGACGCGCGCGCGCGCCACGCCGTTTTATTGTATATAGACATTTCTAATAATTTTTTAATAACTTTTTTATTATTAAAAAGAAGAGTTTTAATTAGAATAAGAAAGTTTTTTAAATCTATTACAAACCATATCAGCGAAAGAAAATTGCAATATTTTTATATAAAATTCATAATTAATTTTTATTTTCACAGTGTTGTTTTATCACACTTTTCTGTTAATGATGAGTCATTTATCGCAAATTTAACAGCTGTATCTTGGCATGTAAACAAAACGGTAAAACATAACGGAAGAAATTATCGCATGCACACATCACTCGTTTTTTTTCAACAGCTAAGAAAGAATGGATCACCATTCTTCACAGAATTGATTAATCTTTCTTTAGCTATTGAATATATAGGTATATATATATATATATATATATATATATATATATATATATATATATACCCAGCAAACCAGTAATCACCGAGTGCGTAAATTTGATAGCAAATTGTCGCCAAGATGGCAACAAATTCGGAATTTGTTGCCATCTTGGCGACAATTTGCTATCAAATTTACGCACTCGGTGATTACTGGTTTGCTGGATATATATATATATATATGTATATATATATATATATTCTTCACAGAATTGATTAATCTTTCTTTAGCTATTGAATGGCATTGATTCGAAGTATAATAGATATTGCATTTGCAATCTTTGACACATATTGTATTTTCTTCTGCATACAGTTTAAAAGCCTTTAAAAGATAAAAGAATTATCAAAGAATTGCATCAAAATATTTGATAGAGTTAAGATCGATAAAAGCTTAATTTGCACAATGTAACAATATAATACGTGTTATATCAAGTACAATATTATACACGGAAAAAAATTAGCTACCGTACAAAGTCATAAAATATGGACAACCAACATTTTTTTACCACGAGAGCTATATTTTTACCAATAGTGGCAAAACCTTTTAGAGCAAAAATATAGCTCTCGCAGCAAAAAAATGTCCGTATTTTATTACTTTTTTTCGTGTAATATGCTTACTAATACTATTTTTTGAATAATTATAATAATATGCACATTTCTCGTTAGATTTTTGTCAGACTCAATGAAGTTAATACATTTCGAAATAATATTTGCGTAGTTGGCGGGCAACTATATAGCTGCGTGAGCCAAATCCAATTTTAGCGAATCTGATTGTCAGAGATGTAAACTCGCTGTTTTTAACTTTAAATTTGGCAACAAGCACTAGAAAATATATTTCTATTTTTTATTGCTATAGCTTGCTTTTATGTGAAACTAAAATATTCTTTAGATGTTTTAAAATTATTGAATAAAAATATTGAAGCAACGATAATAATTTCCGAGTTATAAGTGCGCGATTGAAAGAAAAGAGTTTCTTCATAATAAATTTCTGAAATGTGTTTTGAAATATTCTATCTAAATAAAAGCATAATTTTAATTTTAAGAAATAAAGTTTGTTATTCGATTTAACGGAAACTTTCTTTATTTTTAATCTTATACTTCTTATTCAGGTGATATATAGAAGAAAGAGATTTGAAAATTATTTTTTCAAAGTGTCTGTATATCTTTCTTTATATTTTTCACCTTTTTATTCTTTCTCTCGCTCTCAATTTTTAAAAGTATACATAGACTTCTAAAACATTATTTAAAAAAGTTTTTTTAGTTATAATTAAACCATTTGTCAAGAAGAATCGTGAAGCGGTCTTTGTATTATATTATGATATTCGTATCTTCGAGCAGATCAAAGTTGGTCTGCTATCTTCGAAGATTAGATATTGCGCATCATTCTCGTCGTCATCATTAGTCATAATTATACGTAACTATTCTGTGCTGTCATTAAGCGTACACTGAAATTCTCTCATATACTTTTTGTTCTGTATCGAGACGTGATGATTATCACTGCGTTACTTGCAAACTAGTTTTATGCATCGTCATATATAAACGTATTGGAGAGTGTTCTAAGAAATAATAAATAATTATTATAATTATAACATAATAATTAATTAGTTACTGAGAAACATAGATCATAAAAGAGGATGTGCTTAATGATTGATGTCGAAATCAGTAGTAGTAAAGTAATTTATTATTTTACAATAATAAAATATTTCAATCTGTAAAATTTAACTATAACATAGAGGTTTATTAATTATCTATTAAATATATGTTTATGTTGTACGTCATTAATGACTTAATAAAATTGTTCGCGACAATAATGGACTAATAAACGTTTGAAGTACGACTAATGGTTTGTTATAAATTAAATTTGCTTTCAGAGATTCATCTAAAATTCGTTATTTACCGTATATATATATTTTTTTTTCGATCCATTTCCCAAAAGAATAATCTTCAAATTGAGATTCCATCTAATTGTATAAAGTATTCTCATGCAAACTTTTCAAGAGGAAATTTTTCATTATACATGTAAGAAAAGTTACAAGACACAAGTAACTGAAAAATTTCAGGTTAATTATGCAATGTTAACTGCTTTTTATTTTTATTAGCCTATTATTATCGCGGACTGATGACAGATCAGAAAATGTTTATTGTTTTTCACAATAAATGGATTTTATATTATATTATATATTTTATATTATATATTTTAAGTAATAGCAGAAGCGCATGGAGAAATCATGCTTCTAATCTTCAAGAGATTATGTACTTTGTAATTAAATATTTTATTCTGTGCATTTAATGATTAATTATAATATTACTAAATCTTTGAAATCTAATACCTTGTACACTACAACCTAACAGATTGTCTAAAGTAAGTTCAACGAGGAAAGAAACGTGGTGGGAGATGCTGCAGCAGATCTCGAGATCAGAAGAAACATCGGGGAAAGCGGAAGCGAGAAAGTAAGAGTTCGCAGCCGTAGGCTCTGCTGATTTCTTCAATCGTCACTTTCGTTCTCCATTTGCAACCAGTGCCACTATTCAAAGTCTATATTCAAGTCTGTTTATCAGATACGTTTCGGATTAAATGGAAGAAAAAACAAGCTGCTTACTTCATCGAAGATGAGTAGCACGTTTATTGTTATCGGTGGCCTTTGAACACTCGTTAAGTAGATAATCGTCTTTTTTTTCCGGCTTCGAGTCGAGAATGGTCAACATTTAAATATCCATGAAATTATTCTCTTGAAATAAATCCATTGGATTACTTTCATCAGAACATTCTCTTTCGCAGAGAAAAAAAATTGGCGTTATCATCAGATATCTAAATACGTTTACTGGAATAATTTTAATTTTATATAAATGCCTCGATATCTTTGTAATTAAAAAACTAATTGAAAAAATCTACAGGAGCTAAGTGCTTTTAGTTATTAAATTTTGTTTACTCTTGATATTCTTGAAAAAAATAAACTGGGTATATTTTTATATTCTTAAAATTTTTTTAAATAAAACATTTTTTAGATTCTATAAATTTCTTGCTTAAGAAATATGCAAGTCAAAGAAACTGCGTTTAACTTTAATGTTGAATAAATTTGTATATATTATCTAGGAAACAGAATAATTAGATATACGAGATTTTAATTTCAAAAAATCACTGGTTGCTTTTTTTAGATAATTCTATTCACAAAGGTAAAATATGTACATTATTATAAGACTTCTTTTTTCTCTTTATTTAATTATATTTATTAAATACTTAATTATACGAAATTATAAGGCAAGGTGTGCAATATAACGACACCTTTTTTACATTATATAGAATTCCTCGTTCGAGTTTTTGATGAATATTTTGCCGATATCTTTTGAGTGAAAGTGCTGTATGATTTTTTATGCGTCGCGTGTTTATATCAAAATGTTCTGCTGTTGTTAAATGCAAGTTTAATTGGCTCTACATAATTCAGTTTTAACCCGTTGTGGTCACATGGGGTCCAGTGGACCCCAGGCTAACTTTGCGTCTACGTACCTTCGAAGAGACGGTTTTTTCACTTTATTTTACACGTTCAAAACTGAGCTATTTGATTTTACGAGTTTCATGAAAATTGATAACTTCAAACTGTACAATAAATATACTTTTTTCAAAGCTCGTTATGATACTATTTTTTTCTTAAAAGTATACTATTTTGAGAGTAAAACGCAGGAAGTTTTTTTGCTCTATCTCAAAAATTGAAATTTTGATGAATATTTTTGTGAAAAAAATCAAATTTCTCGAAAATTTTTTTTCGCGTTTTTTTAACATAAAAAATTTTTAAAAGGAGAAAAAAATTATTGGATTATAAAGAGGAAGTCTTAAACTAAATTCCAGTTCAAGGTTTGAGTCGATACATCAAAAAGAACGCAAATAGCAACTGTTTTTCTGCGTGGGGTCCATTGGACCCCATGTGACCACTACGTTATTTTTAGGAGGTGTGACCACAACGGGTTAATTAAGCAATAGAGTAAAATTATAACCAGCATGTGTAATTCACTGCATATAAAGCAATGATACATATTAATAAGAATAATAACAAATTTTATAAATGGAAATTAAATACATAAAAAATACAAATGGAAAGTTATAGTATATATACAGATTATAATAATAACACAAAATAATATTATATATTTTTCGATATAATTCTTTTTTAACTAATTCTTCTTCGAAGAATTGCGTTAATTGACTGACAATATAAACTTCATTAGTTTTTTTCTATTAATACTATTATTAAGTATGAGATTATACGACCGTGTAAGATATATACAATCAAACAAAGGGAAACGCCGTAATCGGTCAGGACTGGATTTTGCTTGTCCGAATAATATATATAAATTCTTGAGTGACTTTCTACGTACACTCTTTGCCTTGGCGGACCACGCGCCGTTACCAACGGTCATAACGCAGTCTCAACCAAAGCCAGAACGATACAATCACACAATTAAATTGATATCAATTTAATTATATTAAATACATATAGGATAGGATACAGGGGATATAAAGAAAATGTTGCGAAAAATAACACCCCAGCCAGGATTCGAACCTGGACCTCCCTCATTCCGTGACGGGCGTCTCACCAATTCGACCACCGAGGCATGTGGTGATATTCATCGCAACATTAGTTATAAGGAAAAACGTCTTTTTCGGCGACGTATATAAACAATAAGTATGAGATTATACGACCGTGTAAGATATATACAATCAAACAAAGGGAAACGCCGTAATCGGTCAGGACTGGATTTTGCTTGTCCGAATAATATATATAAATTCTTGAGTGACTTTCTACGTACACTCTTTGCCTTGGCGGACCACGCGCCGTTACCAACGGTCATAACGCAGTCTCAACCAAAGCCAGAACGATACAATCACACAATTAAATTGATATCAATTTAATTATATTAAATACATATAGGATAGGATACAGGGGATATAAAGAAAATGTTGCGAAAAATAACACCCCAGCCAGGATTCGAACCTGGACCTCCCTCATTCCGTGACGGGCGTCTCTCATACTTATTGTTTATATACGTCGCCGAAAAAGACGTTTTTCCTTATAACTAATTTTGCGATGAATATCACCACATGCCTCGGTGGTCGAATTGGTGAGACGCCCGTCACGGAATGAGGGAGGTCCAGGTTCGAATCCTGGCTGGGGTGTTATTTTTCGCAACATTTTCTTTATATCCCCTGTATCCTATCCTATATGTATTTAATATAATTAAATTGATATCAATTTAATTGTGTGATTGTATCGTTCTGGCTTTGGTTAAGACTGCGTTATGACCGTTGGTAACGGCGCGTGGTCCGCCAAGGCAAAGAGTGTACGTAGAAAGTCACTCAAGAATTTATATATATTATTCGGACAAGCAAAATCCAGTCCTGACCGATTACGGCGTTTCCCTTTGTTTGATTGTAAATACTATTATTTATAGATATTAATATATTATAATATTTATCTTTTTTTTAATTTTCTTTCCTTTTGATATTTATATGTCATACATAATTGATGTAAGAAATGCTATGACACATAACATTCGATAACACATTCTTTTACATGTTGCACATTATTTGTTGTGAAAACCATATTTAATTATATTATCATATCGATTTCTTCATTGGAGAACCGCCTTACGTAAACTGCCATAGTCCTTTTCTGCTTCTTGCTTTTTTCTTCCGCAAAAAAATAATACAAAGTCTTTCGAAAAGGTTGTCATTCTTCTTAATTTTTTGCTGGAAAGTGCAAGTAACGTTCTCGCGAGCAATCGCCAATAATAATCGCGCAAAGTGCAACATGTAGTACACGTGTTCGAGGAATGTCACGTGATACTTTTACTCGCTTTTTACTCGATGCTTCTTATCCAAAGTAAACTTGACCTATAAAAATGAGTCTTCTCAATTCAACAGAATAAAATAAGTAATGCATCGTACATACTGTATACAAAAGATATACATTTTCATTATATACATATTTATTATATGACATTTGTTATATAAAATAATATCATATTTTAACAATAAAAAACAAAATTCTATCATACATGTCACTATTAAAATAGATATACATATACAATATCAGTATAAGAACTATTAGTTATTAAAAAAATTGTGCTATCATTTCGATTTAGAGGAATCCGGGGCATAATGGGAAAGCTAAGGTTTAAAAAAATTTTAAACATATTAAAAATAAATAAATGAACTTGATTATGCATCAAAATATTCTTTGAAATATCCACTATAAGAAAAACACAAGTTTTATTGCGAAAGAATAGTTTAAAAGGACGAAATTATTGTTTTATATTGAAAGCGTGAGTTTTACTAATTATGCATTTCATGCTGGACATAATAGGATGCCTTACAAAACTTGTTTATTAATATTCAAAATTTCTTAAAAGTGATTTATTCGAACATGCAATATATGTAGGAATGTATTACACTTTTAATTAATAATAATTGTTTATTATAATACTTATATTATAATTATAACACTTTTCTCTTATTACAGTATATATTTTTCTGATTAAAATATAATAAAAATTAAACGGCCGTAGCCGAATAAGAAGGATCAATGTGCCCCCACACGGATCATGCTCATTTTTTTTTGCTTTGATTGCTATCAGTCACTTACAATTTAGTCAAATATTAGCCCTTAAGGGGATCCTATAGTGGCAGTAATTACCGACATTTAGTTAAAAGCAAACCACTTTTAATTGGCTTTACGGAATTGCAAAATTCTTTTATAGAATTAAAGTACGCACAAAAATGTAGAGGGCTAGGGTCAGTTTTACATCCAAAACGAAAAAAAATTAAAAATTTAGGCACATAGAGCTGTCACTGACGACAATATTTGGTTATACAAAAATACTGCAGTTTATATATACAAAATGAGAATCTAGCTCTCTAGGGAAAACATTGAAGAACAATATCGTGCAATTACAACTACGATAAAAGTCTAGAAAAAAGTGTCATGCTTTTAACTTTTATACATGCAAAAGCATATGCAGGTTGATAGGATAAGCAGTATTGCGTGTAGCAAGAGATGGCGCAGCAATCGAACAAGGACAGATGCCTCTCGTTAGACAAGGACAGATATAGATATATAACATTGAAAACAGGATTAGAAATGTTGACATTATCGACATCGAGGAAGTTCGGCCTTCGCTATAGGATCCCCTTAATATTGAACCGTTTTGGTGTAAAAAATATATACGACTTTATTTCAGCTCTGTGCCAAGAAAGGCGTTTCTTCCAGGAAAACGTACCCAAAAACCTTTACAAATTATGGCATTAAATTTCCAAAAAATAACCTGGCCATTGTGCGACCTTACATAATTATTTGCCCCTTTCCCTTATTAATCCTATTAACATCTTCCTCCATCTCCTTCCTTCTGGTCCATCTAGTTCCTGTAGCTCTTCCCTCTCTTTCCTTCCATCTGTTATCCTTGCAAGCTTTCCACTTATCTTCCTTCTTGCTCGTCTCCACCGTCTCCTGACGCACATCTCCTCCAAACTCAGCGCCTTCTACAACATTCAAAACAGTAGACAAAAAGGGACAAGTCACTCACAAATCTTAAACCCTTTCTCCCTCACTCTCTCAACCCCCCTCTTCTTCCACTCCTGCAACTGCTTTTCCTCTTCCTTGTCCCTGTGCTCTCCTCACACTTTCCTCCATTCTTTCCTATCTTCGTTCCAGTAAATTTCCCTTCCATTAATCCACAGACGGCTACTCGTGGCAACCACCGAGTTTCCTAGGCTTCTCTCTCTTCTTGCCTTTTCTTCAGTCCTCCATCTCACGTATCTTTCCTCTCTGGTCAGTTCCTCATACACCATTACCCCTCATCTCTTCTTCATTTCCCATCGTTTGCTAAAGAGTTTCTTTTTGTCCTCCTCCTCCTCCATTTCCACTAACATTAACTCCTTCTTTTCTTCTCCTTTTATTTCCACCACGCCTTTAACTCCCACCTTCCTGTCCAGCGCCATCTCAGCTATGATCTCCATAAATTCTTTCCTTTCTGCTGGTCCTGTACCCTCTAATCCGCTCCATACCAGAGATCTCCTTCTCTTTGCTGCTCTCTCTCTTTCTGCTCTATCCTCTCTATGCGCGCTCTCTCTCTCTCTCTCTCTCACGCTTCTGTCCCTTTCACTTTTCACTTTCTCTTCTCTTCACCATCTCCCTAGCGTTATTCTTTTCACTTTCTGCGTCTCTATCTTTCCTTTCTGCATCTCTGCCACGTTCGCTACCTTGTCTCCCCGTCTCTTCTCCGCTCCCTCCTTTCCGCCTTGCTCGCCGATCCATCTTCGCTCTCTCTTTCGCAACGCTCCATCTCCTCTTCCGTTTTCATGTCCCCACTTCTTTCCATTGTCCTCTCTTGCGCGTCACTGCCTTTTCCCTTGCCCTCTCTTCTGTCAGAATTCCTCGATTCTTCGCTATTCACCTCCTCCTCGCCTGTCACCTCCTCCCACCCGCTTCTGCTCCGTCCTTTGTAACCCCCTCCTCTTTCTGTGCGGCTCACCCCTTCGTGTTTCGATCTTTCTTCCTCACACCATCCTTTATCGACTTTCTCTTCTCTTTCTATCTCTTCCTCGCTGGGCTTCTCCTCAACATCTGTGTCGCCATCACTTTCGTCTACTTCACTCTTCTCCGCCTCTGCTCGTCCTTCACTTTCCTTCCTTTGTCTCCCTGGTACCTGACTCTTCTCCAATCTCTCTAGCCGCCTCCTTATCTGCTTCATTTCTTGTCTGAGTTCCTTTCCTTCTTGTTTTACCTCTTTCAAGATTTCCCTCAGTTCGTTCATAATTTCCTTCAAAATTTCCTTGCCCCAGCCATCCTCCTCCTTCCTTTGACCTACTCTCGACAACGATCCTGCCATCTCCGCCTCTCCAATCCGTGGCCCTCCCTGCGCACCTGAATTCTTCCCACCGCGCTTTATTGTCTCCTACCTCTGTACTCCGAATCAGCCTCGGGCCGCTCTGCTGGCGCTCCTCTCCCTTTTCCTCCTACAAGCATATATTTCTCAGATCCAGCTCTTTCTCCTTCTCTCTCTCCTTCTCGCTTAACCTCTTCACCTGTACGAAAGTATTTGCCACCTGTCTCCCCTTACTCCTATCTCTCGCTTCTTTCTCCGCTACTTACTTTTGTACTTCCTATACCCCCAACTATCCTCTCCGTTTCCTGCTTCTGCTTCCCTATTTCTCACTTTCGTTTACTCTTAATCTTCGCCTTCTTCCCGAACTCGTCTTTCGCCTCAGCTTCCGGCCACACGTTATCGCCGGGCATTCCTCTGTTACGGTCGACCCACCAGTCTCGATCGATTGCGCATCGACCTCCTCGTCTCCGCAACAATCGATCTCCCATTCGACCCCGTGCAGTTGGTCCCAATAACCCCGGACTGTGCTTCGACGCCCCGCAGTGGCGCCAACCCACTCTTTTGGAGGGGCCAGCCCCCCGCGCCGCCACAGCCACAGTCGGGGTCCCGTCGTCTCACGCCGACTTCCGCCACGTGCGCTTGCTTGCGATTCTATCGGTCGATCTCTCGATCCCGACACAACTCCATCGTACCCGTTGCAACGATGCGTGACAACTTCCACCACTCTCGCCTCCGGTGCCACATCCTTCATCGCCCAGTTCGCCACGTTCCTAACCTCTCCCGCCTACCTCTTCTTCTTGAACAAATATCTGCCGTTCAGCAACATAACCCGCCTCGTCTCCATTTGCTCTTCTTCCTTTCCACCTTCCGCACGCCTGCGATCCCTCTTCCAGGTTCCTACGCCTCTATAAATCCTTTTTTCGACACACTTTTGCTCCCTATCCACTATTCACCTGTTCCCCCGCCGAGGGCTACGGGGGACTTCCTGGTGTAAAAAATAAAAATAAAAATAAAAATTTCGAAAATAATTCATATCTTTTGATCGGCTTAACCGATTTTGATGAAATTTTAATATGTTGTAGATATCATTGAGACACATTTGTGGAAAATTCGGGAAAGGTTTCTAATGACAGAAACATTGATAAAAAAATAAATAAATGTTCTTGCTTCTTTTTAGTCCCGATATCTTTCTGGCATGTTGTTATACAGCAGAGTTACACAGGGATGGATAAGTAAAACGACGATAATAGTTTTACAGTCTTTTAATACGAGGATACTCAAACAGCAGTTTTACAACGACTGACTTTACATCCGATAGATAGAAAGGAACATGGCATACCCCGAAACTAAAGATCGATAGATATACGCGATATATCGAACATTTCGATATCCCCAAATGTGTGGCGATTAATGGAAAATGACTTTATACGCAACACTCCCCCTATCGACACACAACAAAGAAAATGTATGCTTTATTATCAATTAGTTAGTTTTAATATGTCCTTGCATTTTGATATTTTATTTTTCAGTAGGGACTTAGTCAACAGACCGCTGGGTTTTCGTCGCCTGGGATGTATTTTACGATAACTTCTTTTTCCTCCTGAGCTTCTCTTGTAAAGTGGAAACGGATGTCCACATGTTTACTCCGCTGATGATACATACTGTCCTTACTGAATTTTATTGCGCTTTGGTTGTCGCAATTTATGCACGTTGGATCGTGTACGTAGGCTCCACCATTCATATGTTCAAGGAGGCGCCGTGTATATATCACCCCCTTTACTACTTCAGAAAGTGCCACGTATTCAGCCTTCATGGTTGAAAGGGCGACTGACTTTTGTTGCTTGGACTTCCAGCTGATGGGACCCTCTGCTAGTGTTAGCACAAGGCCGGTACGGGAACGTCGATTGTCAACATTTCCTTCCCAGTCGGAATCAACATAGGCGTGAAGCGGTTTACCAGATTTGATGTAGGTGATTCCAAGACTAAACGTGCCTATTAGATATCTTAATGCATGTTTCGCTGCTTTCCAATGAATCCTTCCTGGGTTGGCATTAAAACGGCTCAGAGCATTCGCTACAAATGCTAGATCGGGTCTTGTAGTGTTCGCTAGATAGATTAGACTCCCGACAAGTTCTTGGTATGGCATTTGTTTCATCTCATCCTTTTCTTCCTTTGATGTTGCTTCATCTTCGCGAGATAATTTTACGCCAGCTTCGATGGGATTAGCACATGTCATGCCAAATCTTTCGATGATTCTCCTTACATATGCCTCTTGAGAAACATGTATGATTTCTGTGGCTCCTTCACGTTCAACGCGCATTCCCAGAACTTCGCTCACTTCTCCTAAGTCTTTCATTTTGAATTTTTCACATAGTCTCGATTTTACTGTATTCAGTACCTTCAAATTTCGTGATGCTATAAGTAGATCGTCCACATAAGCAATCATAATTACAATCTCACCGTCTATTAGTCCTACAAACACACATGGTTCAGTTTCTGAATGATGTAAACCAATATTGTTCAAACACGTATGTAACTTTTGATGCCATTTTCTGCCGGATTGCTTCAAACCATATAGGGGGCGTAACAACTTCAATACCTTACCCTCTTTTTCGGGAACTCCGTACATGAATGGTTGCTCCATGTAGATCTCCTATGATAGATCACCTTGGACGTAAGCTGTAACAACGTCCATTTGGTGGACATGGAGTTCCTCCTCGACGCTCAACGCAAACAAGGTGCGTATGGTTTCCATCCTTGCGACAGGGGCGTAGACTTCATCAAAGTCTATCCCGTAGCGTTGTTCACATCCGCGAGCTACCAACCTCGCCTTGTATCTTTCCACCTCACCATTTTGACGTCTCTTCGTGTGAAACACCCACTTGCAACTTATTGCTTTCTTGCCTGGAGGTAGGTCGGTAAGCTCCCAGGTTCCACACTCTTTTAGTGAATTATACTCACTTTGCATCGCCTCTAGCCATTCGTTTTTGTGAACACTGGACATAGCTTCTTCTACGGTTGTCGGGTCGTTTTCCACTTCTGCGATGTTTACCATCTGATACTCCTTTTTCGGTCTTCCTGGCTGACTCGTACGTATAATCTTCGGCCTACCAGGCCCTCTCCGTGGGTTTTCCAATGAGGATTGTATAATTTCTTCCTGAGTCGACTCTTCTTGTTCATCTTCGTCTACCTCTGTTTGCTCATCTTCAGTTGTAAGCTCACGGTCCTCATCGTTCGGTGGTCCATTGCTTATTTGCTTAACTCTCGTGTTTTCTGATTGAAGAGGTAACTCTACTCTCTCTGGTAACTTCTGGGTTACAAAATATGGATCTTCAATAAAACGGACGTCATAACTTTTTATCACACTTGCAGTACCTCTGCGCCATAATCGATAAGCCTTCGATTCTGTAGTATATCCGACAAACACGAAATCTTCGCCTTTCGCATCCCATTTTGACACACCAGGGCCCTTCCTCAAAGCTGTTACATGAAAACCAAATGTTTTAAACTTCTTCACGTCCGGTTTCTTCCCGCTCCATAGCTCCAGCGGTGTCTTTTCTTCCGTAGCTCTCGATGGACATCTATTTCGCAGGAATACTGCTGTATTTACAGCTTCGGCCTATAACGACGTCGGCGCTCCAGATTGCAATAACATGCGTTGTGCCATCTCTTTAATTGTTCTATTTGCTCGCTCGGCCACGCCGTTCTGCTCTGGTGTGTATTCGACAGAGAACTCTCTCTTGATTCCTTCATTCTCGAGGAAGGGACTGGTTGAATTCCTTTGAAACGTATTCTTTGGCATTATCAGAGCGCACTTTTATTATTTTTCGACCCTGCTCTCTTTCTACTCTTGCTACATATTTCTTAAACGCGACGAAGACATCACTTCTCTTCTTCAGCATGACTACTTCAGTATACCGTGTTCTGTCATCGATAAAGGTAACAAAATACCGTGCACCTCCCATTGATGTAACGTTCATCGGTCCACATATATCCGTATGGATCAACTCCAGCGTGTTCTTTGTTCTTGTCTCTGAAACTCGGTGTGGCAATGCATGTATCTTCGCTTGGTTGCAAATCTCACATGGAATCTCGATCACTCTTGACGGGATCTTGAGTCCGGTTACCATATTATTTATCTTTAGTTTGCGCAAATCATTGAAGTTCAGATAACCGTATCTCTCGTGCCATAACCTCAAAGTCGCCACTGATCCGCGATCATTACGCTGTGCTGCTGCGTTTTCACAACATACATTCGATCTTTCTTCGCGGCCATTAATACGATTGAACCGTCTTTTCGAGATACGATTCTCGAACTCTTCTGGGAGACAGCTCAACAACATAATCGATAGAAGCTCCTGCGGGACAACAACTCCAACGTCGGGAAGCATGTCAGCTCGTTGTTGAAACTCGTTAACAAACTGAGCCATTGATTGGTCAGGCTTTTTCTTCGACTGGTACAACTCTCTATAAAGTACTGCCTTTCTGACCGGTCCTTGCGACTTGTGAATTTTCTCTAACTCATCCCATGCTCCCTTGGATGTTGTTTGCTTCCTAATATGGCCAATCTCCGTCTTCGAAACACCGAGCACTATCAACGCAAGCGCCTTCTCGTCTTTGGTTATCCATGCCGTCGCGGCTGCAGCATCTTCCGGTTTGACCAATGTGCCGGAGACATAACCCCACAAGTCGTTGTACACGAGGACACTTTTCATCTGCATCCTCCACACCTCCTAATTGTTATCGCATAACTTGTCAATATGTTGCGTGCCTGCCGCGTGCATCTTTGCACTTTTTATCTCTTTCGGTAGTTACGCACACAACAACCGCTCGCGACTCACTGCACGTATTCATGTCGATACACAATCCGTTTTTCTCGATCTCCCTGGGCCCATAACCTGTTGTTATACAGCAGAGTTACACAGGGATGGATAGGTAAAACGACGATAATAGTTTCACAGTCTTTTAATACGAGGATACTCAAACAGCGGTTTTACAACGACTGACTTTACATCCGATAGATAGAAAGGAACATGGCATACCCCGAAACTAAAGATCGATAGATATACGCGATATATCGAACATGTCGATATCCCCAAATGTGTGGCGATTAATGGAAACTGACTTTATACGCAACAATTACGAAAAAATTTTTGTAGAATCTTGGAGTAGTTTCCTATCAAACATAATTTTTTGGAGGCAATAAAATGGATAGGCGGTACTTTTAAAAAATAAAGTATTCTTTTTCATTTTTTAAAAATATGATATGCTTTCGGTACGATCGCCATATATTTTATGTAGAATTTTGGGATAGTATTCTACAACAAGTAATTTTTTCGAACCAGTAAAATAGGTAGGCGGAAGTTTACAAAAATTAAATATTGTTTTTTATTTTTTTAAATTATGATATGCTCTTTGTACCATTGCCATATTTTTTTTAGACTTTTAAGACGGTATTCTACAACAAGTAATTTTTTCGAACCAATAAAATGGGTAGAAGGTACTTTAAAAAAGAAAAATTTTTTTTTCAAAATTATCATAATTTTTTGGTAGTGTAAGAAACGCCGTTGCGGAGTTATTTCCATCCGGCGTAGGTCGCCCGGTTTTGCGTTGCGCGTCGCGAGCTGGCTTGCTGTATTACTGCGCGCTCTCGCTGAGCGTTATGATTGGCTCGCGCGATCACGCGATGCCGGGCCCGAGCGCTCCCGGTCAAGGGAAGTTTCCGTGAGCGCGGCGATCGGAGGGCAGTCTCCTGCAAGACACTACCGAGTCAAGTCGTGTCTTCGCGCGTTGCGATTAATAAACGTTCATTATTCCTACACGAGGCTGATTTCTTTCCACGAGGTACCCTTTTCCTTCTGCCCTCATTACTCCTGACATTCCGGCTCATCTCGAGTCTCTATCCCGGTAAATTACCGTCCTACCCTTCGCGAAAGCAAGGTCCTTACAGTTCAGAAGTGGGATAAACCACCGTATGCCGTCGCTCGTGTGTGAAATTTCAAGTGAACAATGGATCGCCAATGCTTGGAAGAGTTATCTTATGGAGAGCTACAAGAAGAGGCCCGTCGATGGATTGAATCCACCGACGGAAGCAATCCGATGCATCGACTTAATAATGTCGCATCTTGAGAGGAATGGTCCAACCGATCTTTTTACGGGAAGTGCGTTGAATACACGGAACGCCGTGCAAGCAGCAGGTGCCGCTCAATCGGGATCTTCCGATCTTTTTACGGGAAGTGCGTCGAATACACGGAACGCCGCGCAAGCAGCAGGTGCCGCTCAATCGGGATCTTCCGATCTCGCTCAGATCTGTGCACTAATGGCCGAACAAATGCGGTATCAGCAGGAACAATCGCGTAATCAGCAAGAGCAACTGCATCAAAATCAAATCGTGATGCAACTAATGCTCGATTTTATGAATTCGACTCGTGAAAATTCCTGGCAAGAAGCGCAGACAAGTGCATCCCCGACAGGGTCAAATCAATCCCCAGATAGCACAAGGACGTCCATTGTATGTTCAGTGGACATCCGCTTTTGGACATTCGGACGTCCATACAAAGTCCAAATAAGGTCCGTCGGACGTTCTATGTACGTCCCATGGACGTCCACTTGTCACCACTCTGTACGTCCGCAGAATGTCCAAAACGTATCCATTTTTGGACCTATAATGGATTGCTTTTGGACATCTTTTTTAATTGTAAATTTTGATTAAAAGTTAGCAAAGATATTACGACCCAACTGGCAAATTTTATTGATCAAAAAACGCTACGTTTCGACCGCAGATTTCGGTCCTTTTCAAGCGTATAGAAACCACTCACAAATAATAATTAATATATTTGTGAGCATTCACGCGCTTCTACCGACCGGCGACTAGCGCCGAGAAGATCTGGTTTGGCCTCGTAGAAAGGCCCTTTAGTGTCCATCTACAATAGGTATTTTAAGCCCTAAGCCCTAAGAAATTGACCAATCACAGTCAATTATTCTCCTCAAATTCAACTGTGATTGAACAATTTCTTAAGGCTTAGGGCTTAAAACACCTATTGTAGACGGGCACTTATATACAGGTTGATGACGAACTTGAAACACGAGCAACGGTACCGGCGATGCGGCGCCTAGCGGCGTCGAGCCAAAGTAGTCGCCGGTACTACAGCTACCGCTGAGTTACCGCGCGGGCGTGTACCTCAAGTGGCGTAGACCGCCACATCACTCACAAATATTAATTAATTAATTAACATTTGTGAGTGATTTCTATACTCTTGAAAAGGACCGAAATCTGCGGTCGAAACGTAGCGTTTATTGATCAATAAAATTTACCAGTTGGGTCAATCATAATACTTTTGCTAATTGTTAATTGTTCACTGGCGATTTGAGTTCTGTTTTTCGTTTTTAATTAAAAGTATATTTAAAAAACATAATTATTTGATTTTTGTTTAGTCATTTATCTGTATTTTATAAAAAATATTTCTTGTTGGAATTATATTCCTAGAGATCCTAGGTTTTATTACAAAAAATATTTTTCATAAAATACAGATAATAAACGACTGTAAACAAAAATTAAATAATTGTGTTTTTTATCGCTGTGTTGAATATACAATAGTTCATAAAAAATATGATCTTTCGATGTTAACTAATATTTTATTAATTGGATGCTACACGATAAGCTTTGGTAACTAAACAGTCTATTATAAAACTATACTATATAGTGACATTAGACTATATATATATATATATATACACACATATATATATATATATATATATATATATATATATATATATATATATATATATATATGTATATTAATAACAATAAATATAATTAAAAGTCATAAAAATAAGATCCAAGTGTGAACATAAATTAGACATCCACAGGATGTTTCAAGTAGGACATCCGTTTCATTACCAACAACGGACATCCCTTGAATGTTCATTTTATGTCCATGGACGTGCGGACATAAATTGGACTTAAAACGGACGTCCTCGGGACGTCCAGTGTTGTCTGGGTCGGGACGTTCCGCGATTTCGACATTGTCACCGGCGCAAGCAGTGAATTTACTGGCGTCGCAATTACCAGATTTCGGTGGTACCGAAGATGAAGATGTCACTCTCTGGATAAGAAAAGTGGAAAGTGTTTTTGAAATTCACGGGGTGTTTCAAGAAGTCACACTATTGGCCGCAACGAGTAAATTAATTAATATTGCTCGTCGTTGGTTTAACTACAGCACGGGCACCGTTAATCGGTCCTGGCCGTGCTTCAAGGAAGCTGTCTCTCGTCGATTCAAGAGAAGAGTTCTCTTCCATGTTGCCATGCAAAAGGTGGAAGCACGCATCTGGAATTTTACGAAGGAGACTTTTCAAGAATACGCAATGGACAAACTTGCATTAATGCAGAATCTTAATCTGTCTGAACCCGATTGCATTCATTTGTTAATCGATGGCATCGCCAGTAACGCTCTAAGGGGTACTGCCGCTGCTTTGAATTCCGAGTCAGTCGACTAGTTCTTGGATCAGATGCATCGTATTACTACGTCGTTCGCATCCAAGAAAACAACGATGACCGCCTACAAACCGCAAAAGAGCAACGATCAAAGCAGTTTGTCAAGGAAGAATGGCATTCCAGCGAAAACCGCCAGCGGTTCGCCCGATCCGGCGACACCTTCCAAAGACAGTTATTGTGTCTACTGCCATGCCAAGGGTCACCTTCGAGCAGATTGTTTCAAGCTGAAGAAGAAAGAAAAGGATCAACCTACTGCGGTTCCAGTAAAGTCAGTGTCAGTCTCGGCAGTCAGCGAGGACGTGTCTTCGCCCTCGTCTCCTGCCACGCCGCAGATAGTAGCAGCCGTGAGTCCTGATAGCGATAGTGATAGAAAAATTGAAGCGTCAAATTCAGTTCTTAAAGTCGTCAAATTGAATAAAATTAATTGTAGTTTAACTGCGCTTTTGGATACGGGAAGTTCTATTTCGTTTATTCGCCCGTCAGTTTTCAAAAAATTTTTTGACTGTTCGATAGATTCTCTCGAAGCTACTAATAAAAGCTATACAGCAATTAACAATATGCCAATTAAGATTTTAGGTTCGATTTCGTCGGACATAGTGTTGCAAGTATTACCGGACGTATCTGCGAAAATTGTTGTGAATGTTTTAAGCGATGATTCGTTTTCAACCGATTTAATTTTAGGTTTAGATTTCTTTACGGCTAATTCGATTTCTCTTTGTTTAAATCCTAATAAAGAAAACGGGGAAGAAAGAATAAAATTATTTGCAGAAATAGCTTCAGCAGAAGTTGCGAATGAACAGCCTAAGAATCTCGATTCCATTCTAGCAGAAATTGATACCGATGCGGATATTGATACGAAAAATAAGCTAATTTCTTTAATTACAGAAGTAGAAAATTCTAAATATTTACCTATTGAAGACGACTATGGCGTTAAGGTAACACTAAAAGATAATTCGGTTTACGCATATGCCCCAAGACGATTTGCGTGGGCAGAAAAAATAAAAATTAGGATGATTACAGACGATTTGCTACAGCGAGGTATTATTAAAGAAAGCACCTCTCCTTACTGTGTTCGCATTGTTCTAGTACATAAAAAAGATGGTTCTTTGCGTCTTTGTATAGATCTCTGACCTTTAAACGACAGGGTCGAAAAACAAAAATATCCATTTCCCGCGATAGAAGATTGTCTAATTCATACCGCTAATAAGACTATTTTCACGTTAATTGATTTAAAGGATGCTTTTTATCAAATTAAAATTCATCCAGAGCACATTAAGTACTTCTCGTTTGCAACACCTGATGGTCAATTCGAGACTACCTTTCGGTTATTGTGAGGCGCCAGCAGAATTTTGAAGGCGTTTAAGTAATGGTTTAGAGAGGTTAGGAAGAGAAGGAAAAATAATTATTTATATGGATGAAGTTTTAATTGCAACAAATACAATGGAAGAACATTTCGACATCCTAAGACAAGTACTTGAGATACTTAAACAATATCGATTCGAAATTAATTATAAGAAAAGTCATTTCTTGAAGACCTCGATCGAATATTTGGGCTATATTGTTTCTCCTTCAGGCATTACACTTAGTGAACGTCATACTGAAGCAATTAAAGTTTTCAAACAACTCAAAAAAGTTCAAGACATTCAACGTTTCCTTGGGCTTACCAATTATTTTCGCAAATTTATTCAAAATTATGCGGTTAAGGCAAAACCTTTAACCAATCTTTTGCGTAAAACAGTCCCATTTAAATTCGATGACGATTGTGCTCAAGCCTTTGAAACTTAAAAAAAAAGACTTAACGACCTATCCAGTGCTACGTTTGTATAACCCTCATGCAGAAACTGAGTTGCATACGGATGCAAGTTCTCAAGCCATTGCCGCCATTCTTTTGCAAAAACAAAATTCAGGCCAATGGGCTCCAATTACTTTCTTTAGTCGAGCTACTAATAAGGCGGAGAAGAACTACCATAGTTTCGAACTTGAGATGTTAGCCGTGGTCGTAGCCATAGAACGATTTCACATTTACCTCTATGGAATAGAGTTTCCAGTCGTCACCGATTGCCATGCCGTAGTACATGCAGTTAATAAAGCTCATCTTAACCCTAGATTCGCAAGATGGACTCTCCATTTACAAAACTACAAGTTCAAAGTTGTTCATCGAGAAGGACGACGTATGGCTCATGTAGACGCATTGAGTCGTAGTATCGCGTATGTAGAGCCAATGCCGTTGGAAAGAGAACTCGAGTTTAAACAACTACTCGATCCTCGGCTTAAAGCCATTGCAGAAAATTTAGAGTTAGCCGACGATGAAAAATTCGAATTGATCGATGGTCTAGTCTTCAAGAAGTGTACTGATAAACCCCGTTTCGCCGTACCTGAGGCAATGATAGGTAACGTAATTCGCCCGTACCATGACGAGATGGCTCATTGCGGTGTTGAGAAGACTGTACAGGGTATTTCCGCCAATTATTGGTTTTCTTCTTTACGTAAAAGAGTTCACGATCATATTGATAATTGTTTAACATGTTTATTCATGAACTTCGACTAACTCACGCGAAGGTGAAATACAAGCTTACGATAATCCTAAGGAACCATTCCAAATTTTACATACAGGGACCATTTGGGTCCCTTTAAAGAAACCTCTAACGGTTTCAAACACATCTTACTAATAGTAGATGCATTCACTCGTTTTACCTGGCTCTTTCCGGTAAAATCAACCAGTTCAAGGGAAGCAATTAAACATTTTACATGGCTTTTTGGTACTTTCGGTAATCCACGTATCTTAATCTCTGATAGGGGTACTGCGTTTACTTCTAAAGAGTTTGTCGATTTCTTGCTTACTAATAAAGTAAAACATAGACAAGTCGCAGTTGCAGCTCCTTATGGGCCAATGGTATCGCAGAAAGAACAAATAGATTTCTAGAATCATCACTAAAGAAGGTAGCCAAAGAACCAAGATTATGGAGCACCCTATTAGGCACAATACAATATGTAATCAATAATACATATCATTCGTCGTTGAAAGCCTCTCCGTCAAAGTTATTTTTAGGTTATGATCAGCGTAGTCATGCGGACATAGATTTAGTCAATCATCTTGACTGTGAGAATGAACGTAACGCTAGTCAAAAATTAGCATTAGAAACCATGAATAAAATAAGAAACTACAACAAGGCTTACTACGATCAACGGCATAAAAAGCTTTCTATGTATAATCCCGGCGATTATGTTTTGATTAGAGACTCAGTAACCAAACCGGGAAAAGATAGAAAGTTCAAACCCGAATACAAAGGTCCGTATCTAGTAGTGTGCGCGAATGGGTGAAGGAAATTAGCGTTCGAGGTTATTGAAAGTTTTTCAGTTTATAACGAAATGTCTGTAATTAAAATGAATATGTACAGCTATTTACAATGTCTTGAGTTATCGCTACACAGTTATTCTCGCGGGCGAATGCGCGCGGAGAGGACCGTCAATTCACGCGGGCGAATGCGCGCGGAGAGGGCCGTCACTCGAAGCCCGAGCTTAAGCTCGAGAGCAGCGATAGAAACGCTTTCAGACCGACCGAAAATGCCGAACACGAAATACGGAATCGTAATCTTGCGCGCTAATTCGGTGTGCGGTTCTCAATAGCAATTCTTACTTTTCTCTCTATTCGACTCGGAAAACGAATGCAAGGAGCGCGCGGAAGACCGGAGCTTTATTAGCTCGCACTCCGACCTCCCGTTCGCGCTCCGAACTTGCGCTGGGCCAATCGGCTATCGACACCCCGAGAAGTACGTAATTTTACAAGTTCAAACTGTTCCGTAGTCCTCGGGGCCGATAACCGATCAGCTGTTGTCGTATACGTCTTTCTCTTTGTCACGGGTGTTTACCTCTCGCTCAGAGGTTCCCGAGACAAAGGGAGAGCATCGGTACACGCGGGAAAGGCGTGACACTGTTTTCGGTCTCTCGAAACTTCTCGGGAACACGGCGACTATTCTCCGAAACGCGAATATATTTAGCTTGCAATTTAAGAAATATTCGAGTGAATCAGAGCGCGTCTACAGAGAAATTATGCCATGATTCCGAGAACAGTTCGATTTCAAACAAGTAGCGAAAGCTTTAAACAATAATCGATACGTTAGTCAAGACATTCCTGGATTCAATATTACTTCAAGACCGTATAATTCAATTTTGTCTACTGACCGCATTAAGCCTTGGATAAAACCTATTGTACAGGATGCAGATTAAATGTTATTTGTAGGGAGAATATAACACTATCTTTGCGTATTAGTTTATAAGAATATAATTTCATAATTAAAGTTTTGCGAAAATATAATTATAAGTCACATGCAGTATTCTAAGTTAAGTGCAATTATAAACCAAAGCGGAGTTGCGGAGTTATTTCCATCCGGCGTAGGTCGCCCGGTTTTGCGTTGCGCGTCGCGAGCTGGCCCGCTGTATTACTGCTCGCTCTCGCTGAGCGTTATGATTGGCTCGCGCGATCACGCGATGCGGGGCCCGAGCGCTCCCGGTCAAGGGAAGTTTCCGTGAGCGCGGCCATGATGTAATAAGAAAGGTGTATCATTGCGCATAGCGGCGGCGGCTCGATAAGCGAAGCCAATGAAACTTGGGTCAAAATGCACCCGCGCAATTCAAACGCGAAACAATAACATATATTTTAAATATTGGTTGCATGTACTTAAAATACAGAAATTTGGAAGAATAATAATTAGTAATAATAATAATAATAAATAATAATAAGAATTTAAATTTTTTTAGTTTTTAAATGCGAATATCTAAACTTTCAGCCAGGAAATATGAACGTGTATGTATGTATACATATATGTAAACACACACACACACACACACACACACATACACATATTATTGTACATATATTATTATACATTAAATATATTAAACATATATATATATATATATATATATATATATATATATATTTATATGATGTACTAAAGAAGGAATATAATCATGAGATTGCCTGCATTCAACAATGATAGCTGTTTTTCAACTATTATACATTTCGTGAATCTGTATACAGGTCGGCGACTGTATGTTCTTTGCCAACAAGAACATCAAGAGGTCGATTGTGTATTTTAGGTGAGATGCTCACGAGGTAAAAATTACAAAAGTGAAGAAATTCAATACGATTTTATTTGTCGAAATCTAGTAAATTGTTTACTTTTGTAATTTTCACCTCGTGAGTAATTCACCCAAGATATACAATCAATTATCACAAAACAGCGTACCTACATGTAATTGACTGCTAATAAATTATTTTTATTTTTATAGCGCTATATTGCCCCCAGTTATTCTCTTATATTTGTGATCCACTTTTGAAGAGATATATATGAATAACTTGCTGCTATCAAATTAATCAATTTGTCTCGTGCAAATTTAAACGCAGATTATTAGCACTTTTTCTGGCTAACGTTTTACGCAATTTAATTATCCTGATACTCCATAAAGTCTTCGTAATAGTCCCATGCCATAAAGTCTTCGTAATAATCCCATGTTTTAAAGTCTTCGTAATACTGTCATAATAATTTTGTCATTTATTTATACTGATAATACATTGCTATATGAGAGAAGGGGGAATAACATAACATTTTTTTAACGTAGCAAAAGTAATACAATTTATTTTTGTCTTAAAATAATATTGAAATTTTTGTAACAAATATTTTTGTATACGTTTCTTTGTGAACGAAAGAACTGAGTCGGGATCGCGTCTTTCGGGAGACGCGGACCGTCGGGAAGCCCGGCACGTGCCGGCACCGTTCCCTCGAGCTACAAGCTGGCAAAAACCTAACCTGCAAAGGCAACTGCGAAACGGAGGGAGTTCGGTTCGAGCCGTCGTAGTGGTCGGACGTGTTTCCGTTCCTGTCCCGTATAGAGCTCTGATCCTTACCTTCTTAGCTGTAGTGCTTGATTTGCTTTGCTTCTTGTAGTGCCTGATTAGTCTCACTTCGTGTTCGCATTTGCTGTAATTAATTTTTGTGCTCCCCTCTCGGAGGGGGAGCTAATTTATAAAGAACAGTTACATATGGCGGATCATTCGGATCCCGTGTCGAAGCTCGATAACCCGCGAGCCCCCGAAGACAGTCCCACCAGAAAATCGTGCAAAAGAATGCGAACTGGTGTCTCAGAACAGCAATTTGAAACGGCCGTAAAGCATCTGTTGGAACGAGACTCGACGATGGACCTCGCGGAACATGCAACGATCCCATGTGGGATTGCTCTGTCTGAGGTGCAGAGGGAAGAAGTAATACAGACAAGTAACACGCCCCAGTGGCAAAAAGAGTCTGAAAGTGACGATACGGAGATGGAGGAGAACAGCGTAGTTAATAAGTCTGACACCAGCGCAAGCGAATTTTTAATAAAGAAAGCTGCCGCGGTAAATAATTTTAAGATACCTGACGACTCCCTATCTACGCACGTCGTCATTAGCAACGGCGGGAATGCCAGCGACTCCCGTTCACGTGATATCTCTGTGAGCAATGTTATTGTAGAGGACAAAGAAATATATTCCGTTTGTAACGGCAACTTGAAAAAATGCACACAGCAACAAGCCCGCCCGGTGATTACTAGATATGATAGCAGCTTTCTCGGCAAAGCGAAGATTACCATTAAATTGCCCCCTGATCAAACTACAGCGAGGAAGGGGAAGAATTTAATCAAAATATGGATGTCCTTGACGAACAGCCGGATCTGCCCGTCCTCCGTTGAAATGTTGAACCACTTTACGGCTGAAGCGGAATTTTCTGACTATTTGGAAGCTAACTTGGCCTTGGAGGCTATAGAAAAAATCCCAAGTAAACTTAAAGCATTCGTGGAGCAACGTTCCATGATCAATAGGGGAGTTATTGCAGACTGGCTTTCATCTATTAGGGACCTATGGTCGGTAATTCAAAATAAATCCGGTATCATTGGTTTGGAGCGGATGTACCGACGTAAGTGGGATAGTACGACAAAGAAAACTTCCTTATCGGAAACAGACAATATCATTGTGACGTTCAAAGGAGTGGGTATCAGGGATCTGAGGATATTCACGAATAATGTTGGCTTGAAGGTTAGACCGTTTGTCCCGCAGACCAGACAGTGCTTTAACTGCTACAGGTTTGGCCATACAAAGATATCATGTAAGAGTGAAGCTTATTGTATTGCATGTGGAGAAAAATCTCACGGCCAATGTGAGAAACCCGTTAAATGCCGCAATTGTGGTGGCTCTCATAAGCCACTTATAGAAAATGTCCGGTATTCGAGAAGAATGTACAAATTAATATTGTAATGGCTCATAGAAATATATCTTTTTTCAGTGCTAGACGTATTGTGGAGGGGAACGACCGTCCTTATGCCCCCTCGTCGGAGATCTCGAGGGGCGTGGGTGTCTGGCCGAGTTTGCCGACCTCGAGAGCGGCCTCCTTTGCTGAAGTCACGCGTAACCGTGACAATGCTGGACAGAGTAAACAGCGTGCGGAGGCTTCTCTGTCTCGACGTGCGGAGCCTGTCTGGCGCTCGACGGGGCCCGCTCGCGGGCGAGCCCGGGAGTCCTCGGAAAATTCTAGTCAAGAATACTACAAACGTTTTGATTTACGCTCAGAGGAAATTAATAAGAATAAGCAAGGTATTATGCTCTCCTCGGCCAGGAATGGTGCCTCCTGGTCGAGCTGTTACATGCCTCGGGCGACGGGGGAGAGCTCGTCGGTGGGTCGTTTAGGCCCGGTCTACAATCAGTCGTAAGTCGGAATCGGATGTCGCAACGTAGCCGATGGTCCAATGAGAGAATTTCTTTTTCGGAAACGAATTTTCCTCATTGGACCATCGGCTACGTTCCGACATCCGACTCCGACATACGACTGATTGTAGACCGGGCCTTATCACAGGTGCCGCAAGATTTTATTGACGGAGTGAGGGAAATGTGGCCGCTCCTGCTCCAGTTGTCAAACAATTCGGACTTTCGTGCATTGATGGACCGCATTGGCGTCAGAGGTAAGCCCATGCAGAGCGAATCTTTTGACGTGAGAGAGACGTATGAATCTGTTGATCAGTCGGAATCTTTCGAGAACGAGAGGCCGAGGCCTCCCTATTCGACATAGCGTTCAGACTCCTATGGAATTGTCGTGGATTTGGGACTAGTAAAAACGAATTAACTAAGCGTGTTATAGATTTTGACATCGTGATCCTGACTGAGACTAGATGTACGGAAAATAATATAATTAATTTTTCAGGTTTTAACACTGTACAGAGTAAAAACCTGCTAAATAGTGGCGGCGTATCGATCTCTATTCGGAAAAGCATTGAATTCGATGTTGTGCCGGCCTTGAGCGATGCTCCTTTCGGATACGATAGTATTGGCATTAAGACTAGAAATCTGGAAAACAACTGTAATATTCTGGCGGTGTATAGACACCCCCGTGAACCCATCACATCGAATGATGTCAGACTGGTTGTCGGTCAGGTACCGAGTTCTACGGACTCGATCGTGTTGGGCGATTTTAATGCTCACAACTCTACCTGGAATTGCGACCTCACTTCCCGGGATGGCGAAGTACTACATGATACAATGCTTGATATGGGTTTTATTTGCGCCAATACAGATACAAAATCCAGAACCGGTCGACGAGGCCAACGGGACTCCAATATTGACTTGGCATTTGGCACATCTAGTGTGATGGATAAGATGGAATATTATCAACTGGAGGACACCTGGGATAGCGATCATTACCCGATAGTTTTTAATATGGATGGAATCACCCTCCCATATAGAAAGGTCTCGAATAGAATTTCAACCAAAAAAACAGACTGGTCCCGGTTCCATAGGCTTGTTGATGATGCGGTTAAAACGAATCTCTTACCGCATATTGACTCCTTTTCTGGGAACTCTGTCGCTTATTATGGGAAATTTATTGATATACTTAGATCATCTGTTAACCTTGCATCTGGCAGAACTAGGGAATTTAAACCTCCCGATGCCATCCCGGCCAAACAACGTAAAATACAACACAGATGGTGGGATGCGGAGTGCGACGAGGCCATACGGGATAGGAAAAAAGCATTTAATACTTTCAAGCGACGTAAGTCTATTAATTCTTGGGTCAGCTATAAGCGTGCGTGTGCTATAGCTAGGAAAACATTTGCCTCTAAAAAAAAAAGTGTTTTGAAGATTTCTGTGCTGGTATTAACCGCTTCACCAGCCTTAGCTACGTCTGGAATACTATCAGGATTCTCAAAAATGCTAAAAACAGGGTCCGATGGAATTGCTGGCCCACGAAGAACAGGGAAGAGGAAATCAAAAAGTCCATTGACAAACTTGCTCCCCCTTATGTGGGGGCGGACCCATCACCCCCGATTGATCTGCGTCAGGATGACTCTCCACTGGGCTCACCGTTCCAGAGATCTGAATTGGACAGGGCCATAGCAATGATTAAGAGGAACTCTGCTCCGGGCCTCGATGGCATCGAATATAAAATGATTAAGGAACTTCCCGAATCGGCACTCTCTTGTTTGCTGGAGTTGTTTAACTGTATATGGCAGTCGGATTCTCTTCCAGAGGAGTGGCTCCACTATCAGGTGGTCTTCATCGACAAACCTGGCAAGGAAAAGGTCCGCCCGATTTCTCTATCTTCTTGCGTGGGTAAGATATGCGAACGCATGATCAACGAGCGTCTAACATGGTGGGCGGAGAGCGAGAATAAGTTCAGTCAATCCCAGAATGGCTTCCGCAGGAGAAAATTCTGCGCGGATAACCTGGTTAAAATAGTATCAGACATCCGTACTTCGTTGTGTTTGGGTGAGTACACGCTTGCTGCGTTCCTTGACGTTTCATCTGCCTATGATAACGTTGATTTCCGCATCATGATTGAGACACTAATTGTGCTCGATTGTCCTACGGGTATTGTCAGATTTATTTGCAAATGGCTATACCGGAGACTAGTTCGCTTTATTGTCAATTCACAGGAATTCATGGAACGACTAGTATATGTGGGACTCCCGCAGGGCGCGGTTCTCAGTCCGGCTCTGTACTCGCTCTACACTGGGAAATTATGCTCTGACTTGCCGGAAGGCGTGGACTCGTGTGAGTTTGCCGATGATATTGGCCTTTATGTTTGCGGTCCTAACAGAAAACGTAATCGGGAGTTACTTCAACGAGCAGTCAACTTGGTCGCTGAGAGATTACGCTCCATCGGTCTCGACCTGGAGCCTCAGAAGACAGTACTCGTGGAGTTTAATAAATATGGATTACACGACAAAACCCAGAGCATTACTATTCAGGGCTGTGAGGTTTTCAACAGCGAGGAGTCAAAATTTCTGGGCATATGGATTGACAATGGGCTTAAATTCTCCCACCAAATCCGGGAGGTGAGGGGCAGAGTCGATAGAGCCAATGCGGTCGTTCAATATTTGAGCAGTCTCGAAAGGTTTGGAGGTGAACACAGCGCTGATGCTGTACAAGAGTCTAGTCCGCTCGGTTACGGACTATGGAAGTTTTGTCTACCACCCGAGGGATTCCAAATCTAAATTGAAACTCGAAAGAACTCAATACAAGGGTATTAGGACGGCTCTTGGATATCGTAACAGTACCCCGAATAACGTCATCATCGCGGAGTCTAAAGTTAGATTGCTGGAGGATCGAGCTGAAATGCTGGCCAGGAATTTTATGTATAAGGCCATTGCTCATAACATGGATGGAATATGTGAAAGAATGCAGAGGACCTACGACAGTGAAGTCCGCATACGATTTCGCCAACCGACATACATGATTTCTTTGATGTCTAGGATCTGGAAAAAGTGCGCTTCTTCCAAGCCTCTCATTGGTCCTCCGAGGAAACACGAAGTCTTTAATGGTGAGTTTGGGGCGCATACGTTTGTTCCAACGGTTGACTACTCTTTCGGTCCGACCAGAAAATCAGATAATAATTATACTGACGAACTGATGATCAAGGATATCATTGCGAAATATCAATTAAACAGTGAGGCTGAGATTATTTTTACGGACGGTTCATATAACCAAGACTGGCTTGCCACGGGAGCGAGTATCGTTATTGACGGACAGGAGACTGCTTATAAGATCAGTCTTCCTAAAGTATGCTCTTCATATACGGCGGAGATCTTTGCTATTAATGCCTCTTTAAAACTTATTAGAGCCACACGTGAAACAAGAAATAACCATATAATTATCATGTCGGACTGTAGATCCGCCCTTTCGGCAATTCGTAATAACCTCTTATCAGTACATAAGAGTAAATACGCGACTGAAACTAGACTACTCATTTACTCATTGGAAAGGGAGCTGGACATGAAGATCGTTTTGATATGGATTCCCTCCCACATTGGAATTGTCGGGAATGAATTGGCGGATGGATTAGCTAGGGAGGCGGCACAAGAGCCGCCGGACATGAGCATTGAGGTCCCAATCGGGGACTTGATGGCGGTCGCCAGAGAAGAAACTTGGCTTGCTACTCAGGCTTCTATTAAGAGGGACTCTACGCACAAGGGAATCTTTTATTTTTCTAAATTCTACGACGAGAAAGCTCGCAAGCCATGGTTTAGTAAAGTCAACGCAGAAAGATATTTTGTGACCTTCATTATAACAGGATTAGAGCGAATCATTATAACTTGGGCTCATCGTTATTTAGGAAGGATTATGTTGACTCCCAGCGATGTGACTGTGGATATGAATGCTAGGATTTGAGGCACGTCCTGCTACAGTGCCAAAAATATGATGATCTCAGGATCAAATTGGATGAAGATCTTAGAGCCGCGGGTTATCTCGCGGAAATAGATGTATATAGACTTATTAAAAATGAAAATTGGAATCTGCTTTATTTGATTTTCAAGTTCCTTAAGGGAACAGGCAAGATTATTTAGCATGCTTACAGCATTTGTTCCAGGATTCCTTATAGGAACGGTTTACATTGTTTGTGCCGGGTTTTCCACAGACAAAAGGCACCTATACACCCTCACCCGAGGGAAATCCAAACCCCCCCCCCCCCCCTGCGAAACGGAGACGCCTCGAGCCTACGAGCATTTTGACCCAATTCTTATTGGTCGAGACATTGGACTACTGCGCATACGTGATGTTGTTTCACCTTTCTTATTACATCATGAGCGCGGCGATCGGAGGGCAGTATCCTGCAAGACACTACCGAGTCAAGTCATGTCTTCACGCGTTGCGATTAATAAACGTTCATTATTGTTACACGAGGCTGGTTTCTTTCCACGAGGTACCCTTTTCCTTCTGCCCTCATTACTCTTGACATTCCGGCTCATCTCGAGTCTCTATCCCGGTAAATTACCGTCCTACCCTTCGCGAAAGCAAGGTCCTTGCAGGTAGTACAGGTACTATAGCCATATTTTTGTTTAGAATCTTGGAATGGAATCCTACAAGTAATTTTCCGGAATCGATTAAATAAATAGGTGCAGGTACTAAAAAAATAATAAAATAAAGTAAATTGAAATAATTATAAAAGGATAAACTATAATCGTATTAAATCAAATGTTTAATAATAAAGTACACATACACATACACGTACACATACACGAAAAATAATGAAGTTCACATACACATTCGTTCACATAATTACTCTTATACTACCTATTATATACAGTTATATTCATATGGATGGACTAATCTTCATCACTATCTTCATTGATAAAAGGCGTGATGCCGTCTGTTTTAAATATATTTAAATATTTTTTATACATTTCATTTTAAAAAATGAAAAAGAATACTTTATTTTTTAAAAGTACCGCCTGCCCATTTTATTGCCTCCAAAAAATTATGTCTGATAGGAAACTACTCCAAGATTCTACAAAAATTTTTTCGTAGATTTTGTGCCAGAAAGATATTGGGACTAAAAAGAAGCAAGAACATTTATTTATTTTTTTTATCAATGTTTCTGTCATTAGAAACCTTTCCCAAATTTTCCACATGTGTCTCAATGATATCTACAACATATTAAAATTTCATCAAAATCGGTTAAGCCGATCAAAAGATATGAATTATTTTCGAAATTTTTATTTTTATTTTTTACATCAAAACAGTTCAATATTAAGGGCTAATATTTTACTAAATTGTAAGTGACACTGATAGCAATCAAAGCAAAAAAAAATGAGCATGGCCGTGTGGGGGGGGGCGGGGGGAGTCCCGGACGAATCATACGTTTCCCAGGGCTCCCCCTCACGTATGAAAAACGCGCTTAGATGGACATCCGCTGCGTTTTAGCCGGTAAGAATCCGGCACTCCCCTCGTCCTCTCCCCGGAGGCGAGGGAGTCTTCCCCTCCCACCATAAAGAGGGGGCTACCAGGCCATATACCGGGCCTCCGGGCCCGGGAACCCGGTAGTCGAAGATTTCCCAGCGAAAAAAAAAATGGTCCGTGTGGGGACACATTGATCCTTCTTATCCGGCTACGGCCTTTGATTGATATAATAATCCTTGGTATCAATATAACATAGGTATTTATCAATAGCATATGAAAAAAAAGTACAACATTTTGAGAACACAAGACATTATGTCCCGTGGTCTAATGCCTCGTTATGCCCCAAAATGTATAAATTTACTTTAAATAATATAAATCATCACAGATAATCGATATTTATTTACACAGATACTTTACTAAATTGACAAGAAAAGATCATTTAAGAACGTAAATATACTTACAGTAATAAAAAATAGAATTGTATTATTGTTTATTTTATGCAAATGTATGAAAGAAACTGTAACTCAGTCGCGGAGAGCACAGCGAAAGCAATTTGTAGCATTTTTTAGCTAAAAGTAATATAAAAATTGATAATAGCAGTTAGAGATATCTAAGAGTAACAATTTCGAAACATTTCATTACATGGCAACATCTCTTTAAAGAGACATTGACCACTTCATTATCCCCCAGGTTTCCCTACTATTTTGTTGTCTCATTACTTCGTTTAATTTATTTTATGCATGTGTATTAATTGCATTCTTTTGATATATGAGATATGATATATATATGTATTCTATATGTATATTCTATATATATAAATTCTATATGTATTATATATATATATATGTCCTATTTACAAGTTCTTTTTTCTAATTTTAATACTGATAGTAGAGTTGATATTAAGAAATTATAAATTCTTTTTCTATACAAATCAAATATTTATTTAGTTAAAACTTCTTTGGAACATTTCGTATCATTACGTACTACAGATTAGAAGATCACAGCATTTCTTATAATAAATATTCTTACATATAGGTATATACATTTGTTCCTTATTTACAAAACATATATATACACATTTTTGTTATAGTGATTTAAGAACAACATTTTCGTGATTTTAATTTTTTTTGTTCAATATAAAGACGAAACATGAAAAATCAGTAGAAATAATTTAATTATTACATATATCTAACCTTGAGAAAAATAGCAATCTTTCATATAATAACATTCAATTCGAGGGACAAAATTAATTTGTAGAACTATCATATCACTTTGACTTCCTTTTTCTTAATTTAGCTTATTTCTATAATTTTTATTTTATGACTAATTATAATTTCGACGATTTAAAAGAAAAATATATGATGTTGCACGAAAAAGTAGCTCAACTAATGTTAATAAGAATTTTATCATTCTTTTATGCTAATAAATAAGAAATTTTATTATTTTTATTTTATAGTAACATCACATATTATTACAATCATCACATTTAAAAAGTTATTTTTAATTTTATTATTATACCAAGAAATCTTCTTGAGTAAGTATTAAATAACTCCCAACACTATAATATACAAACAATATATAAATTGACAATAAGTAACATTTTTTAAATTTATATAATATTATTAGATATTTATTATTATAAATTAATGCTTACAAAATAATATTTTCATCATATTATATCTATTATACATAGGTATATAATCTTTTAAAAATAAATTATAAATAATATTACTTGTATGTGTTATATAATAAATATCTGGCTGCTTTTTCGTATTTCGCGTATTTGCTCTTCATGAAATTGCTTCATGATTTGTTTCTAAACTTTCACTTCTAGATTTATTAAAACAGGCATATCTCAGGTACGTTATCCAGGGGGACATATAAAAATATTACTGTAACAAATTTTTAACGGCGTCCACCATACAATTCTTATATGATTTTTGAATCTTAGTTCTCAGTAATGCTTTTTTCAAATATTTCTTTCACATATAATTGCTTCTTAAGCAAGAGCTTTATATTCCTATTCTGTAATTCCTTAATGACAGTTTCGTTATCGTTATATTATCGCTGCGCAGCTTAATTCTTTACCATATAATGCAAATATATAACGATAGCGAAACTGTCGTTAAGAGTTACAGCCTACTGAAAGAGTTACGGCCTACTGAACGAGTTACAAAATCATTTCTCGGAAGAGACCGAAGGCACAGCGTTTTATGGATTAGAGTTTAATTCATCACCGTTAATATTTTTGATGCATCAAATAGTTTCGCCGATCTTCATCGATGCCTTGAAATTCCTCTCAGCCTGACCTCTGTTTCTTGAACCTGTGTGTCAGAGAAACCACAATTGGCAGTGTATAAATATCACAGCGGAATGATTTAAAATCGAGAGATAGCCTGACAACTGGATGATTGCGTAAGGATGGAGTCCAGAGATCTACATGCAATATAATCATGTTATGTAATCGTGTATGATTATTCTTAAATTATTCGGTGACAAAAATAAGTATAAAGCTACACACGTATCTAATTTATAAATTATAAATGCCTTATTTATAAAAAACAAACAAGAAATTTATTATAAATAAAGCAAGGGTTTATTAGAAAACTAGCATCTCTCCCCCCCCTCTCTCTCTCTCTCTCTCTCTCTCTCTCTCTCTCTCTCTTTCGCTAAAATTTTATAAGACAAGCACAAAACTTTTTATATTATTGTATAATAATTTATTGTATTATGTTTTGTAATGATTCAAGTCGATTTTCGACAACACGCGAAAAAAATTCACGTTTTACAGATTGTTATCGAGAATTTATTACAGAATGCCTAAAACTTTTTATTCCAGAATCTCTTTGCCATGTCGTAATAGCCATAATTGAATATACATATAGTCGGCTTACTGTGAAATTCAACTGGTTTAAATCGTTTCACGAGATCGCGTCGCATTTTGTTTCACATATGTACGAAGGTCAAACATCAATAGATTAGGAAATCAAGTAATCCGCGATCAAGATATTCTTGATAATGTTTGAATTAATTAAAAATTAGATATATATATCGTAAATACGCAAATTTTATAAACTATTGTATTATATAAAATTAAATTTATTTCCATATTTACATAAAAAATAAAATATGCAAAAAATAAAAGAAGAATAAGAAGAAGAGCAACATAGAAGCCAGGAGGGGAAAATTTCGTAATATTATTTTCTTACATTATGGTAATTTGAGGAGAAACAGACTATTGATTGATTACAATTGAATTTAGTGTATATGATGATAGATTTAAGTCAGTTTCGGAAAAGATAGATAAACTTTAAAAGAGATAAATTTCTTTTTTTAAAGTTGCTTACATTTAATTATTATTATTACTTACATTAATAGCTGCTTAAATTAATAAATTATAAAATAAACTATTATTATTTTTGTAGAAATAAAAAACGTAACAAAATGACAATAAACAAAAAGATATTTCAAGATTTGGATACATGCTTCTAGAAATGATTTTTAATACATTTATAATAATCGTTCCAGTAAAAAAATTCTGACTAGTTTCATTATACTATATACATATATATATATATACACACAGAGAGAACGGTTTCTTTGGATTTAGTAATCCTATTTGTTTGATTGAAATTTCTTTCAGTGAAACAACATATGCTTAGACGAAATAATATGTTTTTGAATGAAAAATTTTTGTGTTTAATCCAAGAAAACTCTATTATTTAACGGAAAAGACACTATTCTTTTTGAAGCAATATCTCTCAAACAAATAATATATTCATGAAAGTAGTGACAAGACCCTCGAAATAATATATTATTTGGTTACCATAAATGTAATAAGCGTTTTCACCGCTAGGCGGCTGCTAAACTCGTAAGTAAAATTCGACCAGAAATCGTATATAAGACCCCACGGCGAAAGCGTCTATCACTCGCAGTTGTACACATCATTGGAATCCATCACACCGGTCACTCGAGTGATGGAGATATGACAATTATTTATTATTTATTTATTTATATATGTAGCAGTCAACCGACTACCACATATATCATATATAAATAAATAAATAATAAATAAATGTTTAAGACATTTTTTATAAAGCATTGATATTTAAATGAAACAATAGTATTATTAAAGCGATAGAGAATATGTTTTTCGTTTCAAACAATTTTTTTATTTAAGACAAAGATATATATTCTTTGAAAATCAAACAATTGTATTTGTTGAATCAAAAATTTGTTTGTTTGGACTATTCCAAAAGATAAATTTGTTTGAATCTAATAAAATTTATTAAATCCAAAGAAACCGTTCTCTCTGTGTATATATATATATGTATGTATATATGTATAGGTATACCTAAACATATATGTATACACATATATGTATATACATACTTATTTAATTATTTAATTACAGAATAAAAATTATGATTATTATTGTTTATTTTGTTAAAAATGTAATATGAAAAGGTTTGTTTTACATAAAGATGTTTTAAAAGAATAAAATATTCATATTTTTATTAATGTATTATTAGTCCCAAATTATATTGTGTATGCTGATTACAAAAATAACTGTATTCAAAATATAACTGTATTATTTTTAATAACGTGTGTTTTATTTACTATTCTCTTCACAATTTAATAATTTATTCTTTAACATAAAATCATAATTTTTTTATTAAAGGAGGATATCAATATTTCTCTTATCATTAATTCACTTTTAAACGAATATAATATTTACACATACGCACACGTACATGCACACGCGCACGCATTCTCTCTCTCTCTCTCTCTCTCTCTCTCTCTCTCTTTCTCTTTCTGTTATTAAATCACATACTAGTAATAAAAGATGGACCAAATCTTGTTTTTTCTTTTTTCTTTTCTTCTTTTTTTACAACAAATAATAAAGAGAATAATAAAATAGATAATATTATTTTAGTATGTAAACATATTAAATTAATTATTTGGATAGAATTATATAGATAGATTGAAATGAATTTGCTTGTCTTTACTGTAATACATTTTTTAAAGTAGTTTTTTCTTTCAGAGTTACTCTAATAGATATTTGAGTAAAAAGAATTTTTAGAAAAAGTGTATTATTTTATAAGCTGAATTATAAATTTCAATTTCAATTTTATTTAAAAAAATAATTAACTATTGTGGTTACGCTCTTCTGATATTAAATTGTATATAATTTACAATTAACAACTAATCTAATCACTAACAGTTTAATAAATAAGGAAATTAATTCTTTTACATAGAAATGTTTTCGCGTTCTTTTATACCTTTTTCTTGAATTAACATACCTTATATTTCTCTTAGCTTCTTTTTTAACCCAAAATGTTTTTATTAAAAATTATCGGCTGGGTTGTCAATAAGTTGGCGAACAGGTATGTTCGACATGAAATGGATGATGGCGGGTAAAAGTATCGTTGCTGCGTAGTAATCTTGGTGGGAGCCCTCGGTCCTGGCAGTCCTCAGATACTCTAATATCAAAAGTGTAAAGTGATTTTGTAAAGATTAATAATTTAAATTAAACTTTATTACTTGTAGATTAATAACAGAATATAATTAAATTACATAAATAATAAGACTAATAAAAGTAAAATATTACCTAAGTTAAAAAAATAACAATAAACATTTTTTAATAATAAAAAATAAAATAATTATAATAAATTGTACGTTCAATTTTCGATGAAATTGAACGAAAATTGTGGTTTACTTATAATTTCCATTAAGTTTTAGCTATACTCCAGGAAAATTCTTAAAATTAAAAAGTAATAGTATAATTATCTAAATCTACTTAAAATTTATTGAATATTCAATTTATTTGTTAATATAAGAATCACTTACTCTTTCAACTCCATCTCTTTGAGGCGAACGGGTAATTTGAATGACGTACCGTCATGCGGGTACGAAGGCAAGGCTTCCAATATTCTTGGCGGAGGTTTCTTCGTGGTATTAATGAAAGAGTTATAGGTAGGTCGGTTAGGCTGCTCATCGTAGACCCAGCCACCGTGTATCGCCGATTTGCGCTGGTTCGGACTGTAGTTGCTTTCGCCGCGCATCGGCGTGCTACTTTGCAAATTCAGTGCGTTGAGCTGTAGATAGCCGCTGCCACCTGCGATCGGTCCCAAGTCTTCCGAGCCTCCTGATTTGCTCAGTCGATTTCCCGGTTCTGTAGCATTTGTATCATTTGATAACAAAAATTTCCAATTAAAAAATCTTAACAACAGTAGCATTTTTTTCGAAATTTAACAGTTTGTATATTACAATTGTGAATTTCAAAGTGATACAATACATATTTCAATTATCAAAATTGATCCCTATTTAATTTAAAGTGCAGCTGACTCAAAATACCATCTTGTAAGATTTTATATTCAAAATCATTAGTGATATTTTTATTAGTATTTCTAAGAAAAAAAAGAAAAAATAATATATATATATATATATATATATATATATATATATACAGGGTGTCTCAGACCATCCGTCTCATCCGATTTATTCGTAAACGCAACATTTTAGAGAAAAATGTTTCAGACCAAAGTTGTATGGTTTCAAGGGGTACATAAGATGGTGTCATTAGTTTCACCTTGAATAGTTGCTTGAAGGTCACGTAAAGGTCACCTTCAATTTTTTAAATAGAATCACCTACTTTTTATTGCATATTCTTGTAGCCTATCTCGAGGGCTTTCCAAAACACTATAATAAAGTATTTTTTCATTAAGAACTTTTGGAATTATAAGGCTTGAAAGTTCTAGTATTTTGACATAAAATACAAAATATCTTGTAAAACATTAAGTTTGGTAATGGTAAAAGTAAGGTAATGTTACCTTAATACTTTTATGCACAGAATAATGAGACGAATCAATTGGTATCTTTTTTAATGCCCTTTCAAACGATATACTACAATATTTCATACCAATTGATTCGTCTCATTATTCTGTGCATAAAAGTATTAAGGTAACATTACCGAAAACTTAATGTTTCACAAGATATTTTGTATTTTATGTCAAAATATTAGAACTTTCAAGCCTTATAATTCCAAAAGTTCTTAATGAAAAAATACCTTATTATAGTGTTTTGGAAAGCCCTCGAGATAAGCTACAAGAATATGCAATAAAAAGTAGGTGATTCTATTTAAAAAATTGAAGGTGACCTTTACATGACCTTCAAGCAACTATTTAAGGTGAAACTAATGACATCATCTTATGTACCCCTTGAAACCATACAACTTTGGTCTGAAACATTTTTCTCTAAAATGTTGCGTTTACGAATAAATCGGGTGAGACGGGTGGTCTGAGACACCCTGTATACGTGTGTATACACATATGCACACATATCGCTCATTTGCTACTACACAACGTAACTTAAGAATTGTCATTTTAGAGTTGTTTGTAAAAGAAAGGTGAAAATTTAATATATACTGAATAAAGAGCTAATACACGGAGAAAAAGTTAGGGTTGCTGCAACAGAATACTAATGTTATTTTTCGTTCATCAATGCAAAAGGGTTATGGAAACCATAGTACTCTGGAAGTGACTCTGCGATTGTACTGAACTCTCACAATCAGTGCTGTATTGTGCAACTATATCTTATAGATCTCTCAACCATACTATGTACATATTTATGCTGCAGACTGCCACTTTAGAGAGAGTACCAATAATCTTGAGGTAACTATATATGAGGGTATTGTAACCGAATGTTACTTATAGTAAGAACTATACAATTATAAGAACCGTACAGATGAATATCTTAGCTACATTTAATGTAATATCAATATAACTTGAATATTATTATATAATTAATTCACATACATTTCTTTTTCAATCATAGAGAATGTTGTTGTAACAACCGTAGCAATTTTCTCCATGTTGGGTTGGTTGCACAGGGATGTTTTTTACCCGGTGCAAGCCCGACATAACCCTGGAAACCGGCTTCAGGGTATGCGTTAGGCATTTTTCATCTCCAACGCAAAACAAAAAAATATATATATACGAGGTAATGCCTCCTAATTTTTTTCTCAGAAAATTTTATTCCTGGAACTTTTACTAGGTGTTTACATGAGTTTAATCTTACATCTTTATGGTGTACAATTATTATTTTTCCACATAATAACCATCTCTTTCTATACACTTTTGCAATCTATGAATAAGATACAGTATACTCGTACGGTAAAAGTCTTTTGTTTTTATTCGTAAAGGCTCGATCAACACTTTTCTTTAGCTCATCGTCACTCGTCTGTAGAATTTGACCTGACAAAAATTTGAATAATGAGATTTTATTCTTCATGACAACGCACGGCCCCACACCAGTCCGCGGATGAGGGAGGCAATTGCTGAACTGTAATAGACTGTTCTTCCTCATCCTTCTCATACTCCGGATCTGGCGCCTCTTCGGCCTATTGAAAGATACACTTTGTGGACACCAATTTTTAGAATGCCGATGAGCTAAAGAAATGTGTTGATCGAGCCCTCAAGAATAAAAGCAAATAAGTGTTGCGTACGAATAGTTTTTAAGTAGCTCGCCTATAGGGATCTATGTTTCGCTAGTTACTTCGCTAGTTACTACTTGGTAGCGCTGTCGGTCGAACACTGAACGGCGAGGACGGCGAGTCTAGTCAAGACTTTTTCTTTGTATACGCAGGAGTCTCAAGCGGAGAGTCGTCACGGCAGCACGCATTAAATACATACAGAAAGTTGAAAAGGTGTCTTTTATTATTCGACCATCTACAGTAATAATAATAGCGTCCACATACGCATGCGACACGAGTCGCGGATATCAAGAAATTGATACAACAACACAAAGACTTTTACCGCACGAGTTTACAGCGTCTTATTCACAGGGCAAAAGTGTATAGAAACAGATGGTGATTATGTGGAAAAATAATAAATGTGCACTATAAAGATGTAAGATTAAACTCATATAAACATCAAAGTTCCAGGAATAAAATTATCTGAGAAAAAAATTAGGGGGCATTACTTTTGTACCGATCCTTGTATATAGCTAGATACTCTTATTTCTCTAGTTATTACTTCAAAATTGCATTAAAAAATAATATAACAAAATTATGGTTCAAAACATTCAAGTTTATTCTCTAGAAAACTTTGTTTTTTGAGTTGTGTTATTGTTGCAGCAAATAAGCGAATTAAATAGTAGCGTACACATAAATATAAACATATAATACTCGCGCATATGATATAATTTTACCGAAAGTCTTCGCTTCCCTTGCGTGTGCTAGAAGAGTATCCACTCTGCTTCTTCGAAAATAAGTGTTCACGGCATTCCAGCCGTTTTTTTCCTGTATATCTCGTCTACCGTCTTCTTCGTTATCGTTATCTTGATCACTATCATTCTCGTCATTGCTACTATTATTATTACTATTGTTATTGTGATCCGCCTTGGAGGAAATACCGGTGAGGTGAAGAATATCCGCCCGCGCCGTGGGAGCGGCCGGAGGTAGAGGTATATGAGGGGACACATCCGGCAAGCGCCATCGTCCTAGCTCATCGCACCAGGTCGCCGCCTCTCTCATCGCTGCAATATCTCGAAAGAGGCAGCCAGGACGAAGATAGGGTACCATGAGGTCGCACAATTGGGACGTTAACAGTTCTCTCCGAAGGAGCTCGCGACGTTCGGCGTCCCAGGATGCCTGGAGATCTGCTGCCTCAGCTTCTAATTGTTTTACTCGCTTCGCCATCTTCTTCAGTGCATCTTCTGTCGATCTGTTATTTTAAAAATTTAAATATAGTGATCATTTATTTATTATTAATAAAAATATACTTATTAAAATTTATAGAGATATAAATAAGTTGTACATAAAAAAGACATAAAAAAGTGTGCAAGTAGAAACTTGTACATTGCTTCCTCATAGTTTTTAAGTGTGCAAGTAGAAACTTGCACATTGCTTCCTTATAATTTTTAAGTGTACAAATTATAAATTTAAACATTACTTTCTCACAATTTTCAAGTATGCAAATTATAAATTTGCACGTTGCTTAATCAACATTTTATTTCGCTCATAAAACTTCCTCTTATGAGGAAGCCTTTTTTAATGTATAATTATTAGTAGATATTTATTAATTTGGCTTCCTCATAGAGGAAGTTTTATGAGCGAAAATGTTAATTAAGCAACGTGCAAATTTATAATTTGCATACTTGAAAATTGTGAGAAAGTATAATGTTCAAATTTATAATTTGTACACTTAAAAATTATAAGGAAGCAATGTGCAAGTTCCTACTTGCACACTTTTTTTATTGTGATAATCTTTATTGCGACTAATATTGTTATACTATTACAAAAATCAATTAAAAAATTAATGTTTTTACTAAAATGATCCTTACTAATTTTGGATATTTCTTAATTTTTCCATTTTGTTCCATTTTTTTATTTATATATTAGTTTTTTATTTCTACTTTAAAATAATTTTTTAAATATATAAAAATTGCTTTTATTACTAAAATTATGAAATAATAACCCTTATATATATAAAGACTATACCTCAAATCTCAACCGCTTGAGACTTTTTAAAAATTGATGTTTTTGGACAATTTAGTATTAATTATTGGCAACTTTTTCTAATTCTGTTATATTCTTCAGTCTTTTCTACCCCTATTTCATATATAATTCTTTAAAATTTAGTTGATTAGACCAAACTGTATAAGGCTTCTATGTATGTACGGATTCTCCGAAATTTCAAACGTCTGTAACTCAAGAACTGATTAACCAAATCTTAAAAAATTATATATGAAATAGGGGTAGAAAAGACTGAAGAATATAATAGAATTAAAAATAGACCGATATCTCAAATATTGAGAAAGTTACAGCGTAAAACACATTTTTCTGAAAAATGAAAACCCCCCTAAAATCCATACCGTTTGATGGGTTTTAAAAAAATTAGAAGAGAACATACTTTCCATGATACTCTATTTGTGTGCAAAATTTCAGCCCGGTATCTAAAAAATTGTAGAAGTAGATGCATGTACAAAAATCCGTACACACACACACACACACATACTTCCGGACATTTTCTACTAATGTGATTTCTCAACATTTTGGAACATTCTAAACCTATTTCCATCAAAATCTCGAAAAATTTTTTTCCACTATCACAAAGCTTCCTCTATGAGGAAGCAAAAGTCAATATTTTGTTCTTCAATCACGAGCTAGTATCTCTTTTTTTCTATTATATTTATATCATTACTATCCTTCATCTGTTATTCCCTTTTAAACATAATTTTATTTTACATTATTCTGTTTGAATATTACTTCTTTTAACAAGAAATAATTATTTTTAAATTATTAAAGGACCCCGCACAAAACCATAGGAAAAAGTCGTTCTGTCGAATTGGCTAAAACTTTGGGAATCGGTAGTTTATGTGATGCTGATCAAAAGTTTTAATGGGCGTGAAGTTCGAAAATGGCCAGTTTTCAAGATACGAGAGGTCAAAAGTTGGGAATATGGCCAACAGATCTAGCTTACATGGGTTACCTACGCACGCATCGATGGCACTCATTGAGACGGAACTTGTTCCGCATTGAGACGGGACTTGTTCAGAGAATGTGTGAAGACTGTCAGGATAAGCAATAGCTACGCAACATTCGTGCAGCTAATATGGCCAAGTTACTGATACGGCCAGATCGAGTATATGGCTCTTGGCTTGCGCTACCCGTTCTTAGCGCTATCCTTAGCGCTATCGGTAGTACCGATTCCCAAAGTTTTAGCCAATTCGACAGAACGACTTTTTCCTATGGTTTTGTGCGGGGTCCTTTTTATTAAAGTAGAAAAAAATAAAAATTAACTTTTCAAAATATTTTTTAAAATAGTGCGGTTTTTCAAATGATTTTAGTCTTCGGATAAATTACAAATAAACATTGATGAATATTGTACAAACCTCAGTTGGCCGTATACTTGGAAGACACTACCATTGGCATCGTTGGCTTCCAGCGCCCCTACAAGAACTTCTAGCTTCTTTCTTCTTTTCTCCCTCCTTTTTTTCAGTTCCGCATTACCGATCTCTTCTCCACCAATCGTCAGTTTCTCCAACCTTCTTAGAACGTCTTGTAGAGCTGCCTCTCTTTTCTTTCTTCTTCTTTCCATTCGTTCTTTATCCAACTCATTCATCTTCTCACATTCTTGACTGAGATTTTCAGTTTTGTCAATATTGTTCGTCATGTTTAATCCCGATTCGTAACGGAATTTCAGAGCTTCTAGCTCCTCTTTTAGTTTTGAGCTGACAAATTTGAACTCTCGCACTCTTTCCGTAGTCCTCTCCACCTTTAATCATATTTATATCTTTCTTATTGTTACATAATTATACAATTTGTATCGTATGCTAGTGTATCATATCAACGTGTATGCAAGTGAAAAGTATTAAATGTATTTTGAAGTTAAATTTAAAAAATATGCAACTCTTTTTTTTACAAAGAAATAGATAAATAGAAGATTGTTTATATTGAATATACAAATTATATTCTAAAAATTTATAATTAAATTTATATAAAACTATATTAGCAATATATAATTAATAATAATAACAATAAATGTATAGAGTGACTGTACAAGAGATATTTGTAGAATAATTAATAAGAACATTTATGTACATATATATTTGTAAAATTAAAAAGTATAATAGAATAGAAAAATTATACGATTATTGCATCACCTCGTCGGAATATTGTTTCTCTCTTTCTTCCTCTGCATCCTTTTGGAAGTCCGATCCAGCGTTTAATGGGTCGCTGCAGTCAAGCAACTTCTTTAAACGTTGAAGTTCTAATTGATATTGTCTAAGAAGAGCGTCTTTAGGGTCTTCATTGACGATTGGCTTATTCTTGATGCAACGAGCTCGGGCAGCATAGCGCAGAGTGCTGAGGGTCTCTTCAGCGTCGATGTCACTTGGGCTTACGCAGGCGATCATCAAAGTTCTGGCATTCCCACCAGACTGTCTCGCAGCAGTCTCGTCAGTTTACTATCTCTGAGAAGAATCATAGTACCTTTAGTTTATAATTACTTTTTATCTTAAAGGGAAAGAGGCAATAAGAGCCGGCGCGGTAAATAGGGCGCAAGTTGTATATATTTCTTAATCGTCAGTACATAAAAGATTCGCGAACGTTTCGACTGCAGAGTGACGCACACACACCGGACTGACCGCATGGAAAATGAGCGTGCGAGTATACAATAGCCTTATGACCGCGTTATAATATAATTTTGAATTTAAGTTGCGCTGAAGATGACCACAAAAAATGGTCGAAACGTTCGCGAATCTTTTATGTACTGACGATTAAGAATATATACAACTTGCGCCCTATTTACCGCGTCGGCTCTTATTGCCTCTTTCCCTTTAATTGATTTAATCACGAGAGCCTTTATAATTTTAATTTTTACTTTTTATCTTGTTCTTTTCGATAATTTGTAAAATCTTAAGAAAGTGGAATCTGTGTTAAAGAATTATGTGTGTGTATAATTAAGTATAATATTATAATTAATATTGTATTTTATTGCATAATAATTAAATCATCTAAAGACAGATGTCAAATTGAATTGCAATTGCAGTGTTTCTTAATTCTTATTAGCCCAGTAAAATGACTCGAAATTTGTCGATTTGGAGGAAATAATTCGAACAGGGCTGAACTTTGTAAACAGGCTTGTTTTAGGATACTATTTAACATATTAAAAGTCCCCATGTGTAGACGCTACGTTGCGGGCAGGAGAGGGTCCAAAAGGTCCAAAAAACCAGTTTTTAGCAAATAACTCGGAAAATATCAACTTCATAGAAATTATGTAGATATAAAAATTGTAGCTTACAAAATTCCGCACAATTTTGTTTTGATTCAAGTTTGTACGACCAAATGGAGCAGAGATAGAATTTTTTTAAACACCGGTAGTTTTGCGACGCACGAATACGCGCGTCGCGCATATATATATATGCGTTCATATAATATGAAGTAATGAAAAAAGGTGAAAAATTATTATCCATATATTTTTGGACTAAAATGTTAATTTAACAAAAATTTATTTTTTTTCTTCAATATTTAAACGCCTGTAACTCATCAACGTTTCAATGAAAAAAGGTCTACGACGTCTCATTTTAAAGAGAATTAAAATATCTTCAAGAAAAATACATAACATTATTGCCTCCAACTAATCAGAAAAAGTTATTTTCCAAATGCACTCAAAAACGACATTTTATCGATAAAAATGTCATTTTGAGTGCATTTGTGGAAAATAACTTTTTCTGATTGGTTGGAGGCAGTAATGTTATGTATTTTTCTTAAAGATATTTTAATTCTCTTTAAAATGAGACGTCGTAGACCTTTTTTCATTGAAATGTTGATGAGTTACAGGCGTTTAAATATTGAAGAAAAAAAATATTTTTTGGTAAATTAACATTTTAGTTCAAAAATATGTGGATAATAATTTTTCACCTTTTTTCATTACTTCATATATATATGAATGCATATATATATGCGCGACGCGCGTAGGCGTTTCGTTGCGTCGCAAAACTACCGGTGTTTAAAAAAATTCTATCTCTGCTCCATTTGGTCATACAGACTTGAATCAAAAACGAAATGTGCGGAATTTGTAAGCTACAATTTTTATATCTACATAAATTTCCGTAAAGTTGATATTTTCCGAGTTATTTGCGAAAAACTGGTTTTTTGGACCTTTTGGACCCTCCCCTGCCCGCACGTAGCGTCTACTCATGGGGACTTTTAATATGTTAAATAGTACCCTAAAACAAGCCTGTTTACAAAGTTTCAGCCCTGTTCGAATTATTCCTCCAAATTTTGTCATTTTACTGGGCTATATGGGGTTTTAACGTTTGGACATAATTTTCAAATGAGAAAATTAAGTAATACAATTTTTGATTACGTAAATAATGTAAAATAAAAACTTCATCAAGTATAGTGGTGTAAATCAGAAAAGAAAAAGCTGAAAATTCATGAACAATTATGTAAGAAAATTATTTTACATAATACCTGTAAGGGACGTGTCTTCCATTTCCGGCAGCTAACGCACTAATAACATTCCCCATGCCGATAAACTCAGATTGATACTGGCAGCTTCTTTCAAACGATCTCCCGTAGCTCCAGTCCTGGTTTGCCTTTCGGATCCAGCTAGATCGACTAAATGCAATCGACCTCTCCTGATAGCATTAACCACGTTTATCATCGTCATTGATGGCGATCGCCTCGAGTGACAGAGTTAAAACAGCGTGACTCCTCGAACTGGCAGCGTTCATCTTCGTCGCGGCTGCGGCTCGCCTTTGATCGCCCTGTTGAACCAATGCGGCGCATTCGGTCGCGTCTTTGACGGTGACCTCGCGTAATCCACCCGCGACGTAGGTACCTTTCGTGGGGTCCTCTTCAGTGTCAGGGTTTCCCCAGTGTCGTCTTGTAACAAATCTCGTAATCGCTCGTTGTAGATCTCGAGATAACTGAGCAACGCCAAATACCTGAACGTAGAAAATGTAATAATAAGCATTTGAGAAGAAATATATAATCTATATAATATGTAAAGAACTTTTATATTTCTCTCTTAAAATTGAATAACTTTTGTATAAGCTGTTTTCGTTGTGTAATCGATTCGTGTTTAAACAATGTGGTTCAGAACACATGTTTGTCCTTGAAATTCCTTAATTCTAATCTAACGATTTTTTCTTTTCCAAAGTTTTGTTACAAAGCTTAGTTTTTGAATTATACTCTCTAAATCTGAATCAGTGAATAGTCACTGATCAGATTTAGAGAGTAAAAAGAAACAGGCTTATCACAGGTTGGGTATACAGGGCGCTGCGTGGGGGAGGGAAGGTTCACGTAAGCGCCCGCGTCTGATTGTGAGTTGTGATGTTGAGTGCCGTCCTTGCCTATCTCTTGTACCCGACCTGTGATAAGCAAACTATTTCTTTTATAATTTAAAAACTCTAAGCTTTGAACAAAATTTAGGAAAAAAGTAGTCTCAGAATTAAATCAGGAATACGACATTTCAAGGACAAAATTTGTTCTGAATTATCCTGAACATGTTTTGTTTCCATTAAAATGGAATATTATGTATTATATATTTTCGTAGAAATTGATTTAAGAGTAGCGTTTGCCTTAGATGATTTCAAAATCATTTGAGTTGAAGATAAGATGAAAATCCGTAAATTTATCTTAGATGAGGTAAAGATAATTTTGTTATTAATTAATCTAGATAAAAAATAAAACAATTATCGTGATTTATCTAGATAATTTTGTGTTTATCAGACTATTTATAAAAAATATAAAAAAATACACAGATTATAAAAGAGATATTAAAACAGTATTCACAATTTTATTTTCAGTTTTTATTTCTCAAAAAATAAAAGTTTTTGAATGTTTGTCTGATAAGCGATTTTGATGTACCTTATTTGCTGTACTAAATTTAAAAGGCGTTCTACTGACACCGGCGATGTGTGTGTGTGTGGCAGGGATGTGTATTATATTAAGAAAGATGTTTTCAACATTTTGAAAATTTATAAGGAGATTGGAGTTCTTTCAATTTCATTTATTTAATTCCAAATATAAAAGTGCTTTGATGTTACTTCTAATAATTGTTTATTTAATATTTTCATTTTTTTTCAATATTGTGGAAGAAATCCTCTCTGCTACTACTAGAAGTTGATCTATTTTAGAGTGTAATGACATTTTTGTAGTGTAAATAATTTACTTTTTTCATAAATGTCTTCACACAATTTTATACATAGGGTAACTCCTGTCGCGCGGGGATTTACAGCGCAGAAGTCAGAAAAAATAGAAGGAATGAAAGTATTTGTTCGCAATTATTTTGTTACGTGCCTTTATGCCACATTAGTATTGGTTGTAATTTCAGTCCTTTACTGTTAATATTAACGAAACCATCGTGAGTTGAATCGATTTTTCAATGTAGTAAGTAGCGCGATCATATATTACGACTACGTAAAATGATTACTGTAGGGAATGCAAAAGATTTAATGGTTATTTCATGATACATAAATGTAGAGGGATAGTAAAGAATGGAATACCTACAGCAAAATAAAAGTGCATAGATCTTGCATTCTTTGTTTAGCTTGATATCTTGTATATCCCACCTGTTTTGGATATATAACATTTTTAGCGTGCGGGATTTATGCCATAGTATAACACTCTGTAAAAATCGAAATCTCCTATGTGTTCTTTTTCCTTCTTTTTTTAGATTATATAACAATAACCTTTAATGCATCTATCGTTCGTCTACTTTCTTTTTAAAATTTTTCAGTTTTATAATTTGTTTATTATTCTTACACCTTAATAAACTTTTTACACACATTTTATAACTTATTATGACATTTTATTGCCTTATTTATAAACATTACTTGATAATTTTTTATAAAGCTTATATTCTAACTATAAATATCATTTATCCCATAAATCCCTATAGGATTTATGGCACAAATGCAAAGGTCTCTAAAAGTTAATTTTTGTTAAATACGAAGAATAAATATTTTATATTTCTAATTTTTTTATAGTAGTAGACAGTATAAAGTTTTTATTGGTATAATTTATTTGCCTTAAACATGTTAAATAGTACTGAATAAATTAAGTTTTCCTTATTTGCGGCGTATATACCGGAGTTACCCTATATATAATGTTCTGAAATCCAATTTAATTTAAACTGTGGTAAAGAAATAGCAGAAAGTAAGAAAATTTTATCTTAGATAATTTTTATTAGATAAGATAACATGATTTTTCATCCAAGATAAAGATGAATATACTTTGTATTTTTCCATCTAGATAAAATAAAGATAATTCCATTTCTTTATCTAGATAATTTTATCTATATACCGCGGCAAATATTGTTTAAGAGTTTGAAGAATACCTTGTTTCGGAACTGGCGGTGGAAGTCGCCTCGAATAGATGTTCCAATGCACGTTCGATGAATCCTCGCATTGTAAATGATTTCCCGCAACCAGTTTGACCGTAAGCAAACACAGTGCCATTGTAACCCTCTAAGACAGCCTCAACGATTACGGAACCTACATCTTCGTAGACCGACTCTGTTGTAGCGGACGGGCTGAATGTAGCGTCGAATTGGTAGACTTTTCCACTTCCACTGGCGGTATTTTCCAACGTGCAGGATTTTGTCAGCGGATCGATTGTCACCACGTTCTGCGACAAAACGTGTCAGTGCAAAATACACATGTGATAAGAATCGACAAAAGATGATAATCGATGTTTCCTATTTTCCGCACTATAATATCGATCATTTTGCAGAACAAGAGAAAGTAGATCTATAATTTTTTAATCAAATTTTTCATAATGTAAAATTTTAATAGAATTTTCAATATGATAGCATTTTAAATGATATTTAACGTGGAATGGCATTATCAAAATCTTTCATTTTTTATATTATAATGTCGACCTTTAACTGTTTAAATTTTTATTATTATGGGTTTATCTTGATTTAGCTTATCAGGATATTAATAATAAAATATTTATTAAAATCATAGGAGACAAAGCTCTTCAATGCTCATAATTATAATACAATTAATGCAAGAGATTGAAGTTATCAATGAACAGAATCAACAAAATCGCCCAGGAAAAAAAATCTCTTTAATGTCTTATGTGCTCATATAAGAAGCGATCTTATATGCTCATATATGAATTTTGGCCTGATAAGATTTTATATGTTCATATATGATTATATAAGATTATATACGGACATATAAAAAATATCTCTTATAATGTCTTATATGTTCATATAAGACATTATAAGTTTATATAAGAAGCGATCTTATATGCTCATATATGAATTTGGCCTGATAAGATTTTATATGGTCATATATGATTATATAAGATTATATAAGGACATATAAAAAATATCTCTCTCTTATAATGTCTTATATGTTCATATAATGCATTTTGCCTATATGTTCATATAAGACATTATATGAATATATGAATTTTGGCCTGATAAGAGCTTATATGGTCATGATTATATAAGATTGTATATAAGGACATATATATATTTAAATAAGTTTCAGAAAATCGTTATTTTCAAATGTTATTTTTTAAGTGTCCCACTTGATTCTTTCTTCTTAACATGCCTAATATTACTCTTGAAATTTTTTCTCGACTAAATATTTTGCCACCTTAGAGTGTAACTTCGGTATATACGCCGCACCTGAGAAAAACTTAATTTATCGAGTACTATTTACTATGTTTAACACAAATAAATTATACCAATAAAAACTTTATATTGTTTACTACTTTAAAAAAGTTAGAAATATAAAATTTATTCTTTGTATTTAACAAACAAAAAAAAAAAAAAAGAAAAAACGTTTAGAAACCCTTGCATTTTGCCATATATCCCATAGAGGTGGGATATAAGACATTTATGGGTGAAATATACGCCTTATAAAAATTACAAATAATGTTTACAAATAAGGCAATAAAATGTCATAATAAGTTATAAATGTGTGTAAAAAGTTTATTAAGATGTAAAAATGATAAACAAATTATAAAACTGAAAAATTTTAAAAAGAAAGTAGACGAACGATAAATGCATTAAAGGTTATTGGTGTACGATCCAAGAAAAAGAAAGACAAAGAACTCATAGGAGATTCCGATTTTTATAAAGTGTCTGTACTGTGGTAAATCCCACATGCTAAAAATGCCGTATATCCTAAGCAGGAGGGATATACAAGATATCAAGCTAAACAAAGAATACAAAAGCTATGCACTTGTATTTTGCTGTATTCCATCCTTTATTACCCCTCTACACTTATGTATCATGAAATAACCATTAAACCTTTTACATTCGCAACAGTAATCATTTTACGTAAGTCGTAATATATGATCGCGCTATTTACTACGCACTGTAAAAAAATTCTGTAAAATTACAATTATAGTAGGTAATTTTGAGACCCACTATAAACGTGTAAATTTCCATTTGTAATTTGTAATTTGTAACTGTTGTAATGTAATACAAAATTACTTTTTCC